>JASTWK010000086.1:0-177500 GCA_030770225.1 Temnothorax unifasciatus | reverse complement strand
TAAAGATGTAAGATTAAACTCATGTAAACACCAAAGTTCCAGGAATAAAATTTTCTGAGAAAAAAATTAGGAAACATTACTTTCGTACCGATCCTCGTATAGTTTTAAAAATATTTATGACAGTAAATTCATGTTGAATGTCATATTAAAAATATCGAAATGTTGGAAATAAATAAATATAGTATATAATATAGATTTTGCTTTACATGAATTTAGAATCTTTAACTATGGACAATGAACCGGATACAGATCGAATATTTTATCTGATATCATTTAGAACGCACGCGTAGTACACGGCTCGAGCTTCGTTTCTGCCGTCTCCGATATGCTTGCCGTCTGCCTCGTGCTCGTGCCTGCTCGTGTCTGAGTGCGTCGTATGTGCCTCGCGCTCGCGTGCTTTTCGACCAGAATCGTTTTCGACCAGCTACGTATGTGCGTGTTGAGCCGGTTGTGTGAAGTTGTGTAAGTGTGCAGTTTTATCTTATCCCGAATATGCATACAAGTAACACATATATGCTATATGTTTCTCAATCATTAGAATGTTATTAAAATAATGTATATTATAAATAATCTTCGCGATAATGGAACACGTATATTTAGTGAAGTAAAAAAACGTAATTTTGTTTTTTATTTTACAGTACGTAACTGAAAAAGGACAAAAATCAAATCCAAAGGAAAGATTGAAGATTTCGTACGATGAAATCCAATCGGCACTGTCACTGATGAGAAAAGACAAGACCATTCAGATGACACCATGTGACGAGGTAATAAATACCATAGATCTCCTTTATATGATGTAACTATTTTACTTTCGCACTTTTATCAGCGCATATTTAACAAATATGTAAAAAGCAGACGACCCACAGTCTACATCAAATACTTCAAAATCAAATTCTTGTAACTCTAAAAATCTCAATATTTATAGATCTCGTAAAAATGTAACATCTATTTTGCGTATTAAAAGTGACTTAAAATAAATTTCACTGAAGCACATTAATACGATAATTATTTTAAACAACGATTTGACCGTGTTCTTTGCAATATTATGATTATAAATATATATCTTTGATTAACACACTAAGACAAAATATTCGTGAAGACTAGCCGATCTTTAAATGAATGTAATATGATTGCAGAGTCAACTTTTTCGCGATAGAGGTTTCAACATTTTTCTAAAGAAAGAGGTACATCAGATTACGAACAGCGTAAAAGCACGAGGCGTGGTTTACACGCTGCAACAGTTATCGGACCAAAATTGTTCTTGTCAAAATTCAATTACACGAAATTGAAGCGACGTTCGAGCTTCAAAATGAGCCCATGCCGAAGTCTGTAAGTAGCATAAAACCGAAGATATTGATATTTTAATGAGAATGTTTGTCCAATTTTCAGCGATTTGGTGCAATTTTCGATCTTCAATAACTTTGAAAATACCGTTTTTAAAAATCTAAAAAAATACAGTGCTTTTATTTGAAAGTATAGAACGTATTAAAAAATCATTATCCAGTATTTCAAACATCATCTTTCGAAGGTGTCCCGCTCGACGTGTTTTCGCTCATATATAAATATTATAAAATATGTTATAAAATGTTATAAATTTTATTTTATGTTATCGTCAACGATAATATAACACAATTAACTCATTAAAATCTTTGTTTTTTTTTCTCAAAGTATTTCTATTAAAACAAAATGGCACTGAAGCAAGGCAGTGAGCTGTGGGATCATGTCAATCGATTAAAAAATAATTTGGCTGTTAGTTGCAAAAAATGTAATCAAGAAATTACAGTATCTCGTGCGTGTCACTTAATACGAAAAATAAGGATACATTTACGCACGCATGGGATATTTCTTAATAACTACAAATTACCTGATGAGCTGCAACACTATTACTTGGATTTAGGAAAATATATGACAAAATGTCGTAAATGTAAAGAAAAAATATCTTATATAAACGATTTTCATATGTTAAGACGACATTTAAAGAATAAACATAAGTAAGTATACATTCAACAATTCATTGAAATAACAGGGGTTATAAAATAAATTTATTAATAAAACACAATAGCTAAAAGAAATTGAGCGGCAAAGGTTTTTATCATTAATATAACAATTATTTGCAATTTCAATTCTAAATGTGCTTATCCAGTCGTAATAATAATAATCTTTCAATTATTTCACATGCGACTTGGAATAAATTTGAATCGCTCATATTCACATTTCTTGTTATTACTTATACCTACATATTCAATTTTTATATCAACTTCAACCTCTGTAAACACTTTTGCAAACGTTTGTTGAAACACTTTTTTATACCAAATTTAATATCAGACATTCTGTTATATAGGACGGATATAATGATTAAACGTAACAAAGTATGGAGTTATTTTGAAGAGCTAGACGATTTTTTAGTAAAATGTCGAAAATGTAACAAAAGTATTGAAGTTCCTACAAGAAATTGTAGAACTCTAAGAACTCATCTAGGTACACATGAACTATATCCTGACACAGATCACATTTTACCTGAGAACCTAAAAAAATATTACTCTGACTTACCTCGACATGAGGCACAATGTAACAACTGTGGAAAAGTACTTTCGTATTTGTGGAATTTTTCTAATTTAAACAAACATTTGAAGGAGTATCAAAGTCAAGTAAATAAGTAAGTACACATTATCATCGAATTAATATTATCAATTGAAACAACTGTCATATATTCTGTTTTTGTGTATAGATATGTTCCGAATCATTCAGAACCAGATTCTCTTACGGGTTGCATTATGTTGGACTCACCAAATTGGACAATAGCCGCCTACGAGGAGGTGTAGGTTTGCATCGGCTGAAGAAAACAGACAATAATTGTATATGCAATTAACAGACAATATTTGTAAGATTGTTTTATGTAATGTAATGTAAATATGTACTAATCATTTTAACAATTACTTACCAGTAAATCTAATATCACTATATATCTGAATTCTTTATATTAATATGTAAATTTATTCATGTGCTTTATATAGCATCGTATGTAAAGCTCACATTTGTATTAGACTTGTAATTTGTACACACAAAGAATTATAAAACATATTCGGATACTAAAATATAAAAATTATTCGAAATAATTATTTTCGCTTAGTAAAATTCTAGCGTTTAAATTATTTGAATAATTCTAGTAATCTAATTTTATAATCCCGATTGTATTTATAATTCTAATCAACATATAGTATTGATTCCGTGCAAAATAAATTACTATAAAATTTTTATAAACAATTTTTCCGGTTATATTAAATATGATTGTAATGTAATTATTACAAAGTTGACACACGGTTAGATATTTTGTTTATATTTGTTCAAAAATTGATAAATGGAAATAAACACCGTAATATAGGTAATGTAAAATAACACATTTTTGTTAATAAAGTGATAGACATTTGATAAAAATTAATGGCTTACAAACCTGTTTGATCCATAATTAGTCAAAGATTATATTAATTGATTGTAATATATGATATACCTACATATTCCTTATCCCTGTTATCTATTACCTTCATTTTTTGTATTAATCAACGAAGAATCAATCGTCCTAAATAAATAATACTTTATGAATAATTAAAAATGTTAATGTACGAATCTATTCTAACATTAGCAATCGCTTTTTATAATTGATACTTTATGATTTTGAGAAATGTGATGGATATTACAAACATCTGTGCGAAATTCTTCGTTGTGTTTGAACTCAGAATTAAATGTGCTAATATTAATCATAAAATTTATAAAATTAATTTATTTATATATATTCTCTATATGCAATTAACAATCTAATAATTTTGAAATAATCATAGCGATTAGTAAGTGATGTAACAACATAATTTGTACGATATGTAAAGTGAATATACGAAATTGTGTATCAGATAGATCGTTACTAATTTGCTGCAAGCTGCAAGTAATCATCATTAAATGTTTTGTTACTGATTTTCTCATTCTAATACCATTATCGTAGTTCTTAAAATAGTTTTCTAATTTCATATATAATTACGGATTAATATTCCTGTTGCATGTATCATTGGAAAATTATTATTTCTTTTTTTTAAATAAAAATAAACGCTAAACGCACGCGACATGGTGTGAGGAACTTACGTTAAATATGTTTTACATTAAATAAGAAAATATACAACATAATTATAACAGAACACTTAAATATTCAAATACTATTTTTTTATTTTATAACATTTTAACAAATTTAGATAAACTCAATTGTCATTATAAGGTAATTCTTAGAAGCAATAAGTGTTAGCATAAGTTTGCATACATTAAAATTGCATACATTAATTGTTCTTGAGACAACAAAGTATGATTGTACACTGAGAAAAAAGTTGTTAACTTGACTAAATACGTTCAACTGATTATTATTCTTTTGAATTAAATATTTATGTATTTTAAATTAAATACGACATATTAAATTTAAAAAAAATAATAATTAGTTGAAAATATTTAGTCAAATTAACAACTTTTTTCTCAGTGTACAATCATACTTTGTTGTCTCAAGAAATGTTTGATTTATTAATAATTTTACCTGATCTTATGACCCAATTACTCAATGATATTTTTCGGGTAGAAACGATCATCCAAACATGATCATTGGTCAAGCCACATTGGGTGTAGAAATGATGGAAGAAAAGATAAATGCCGAAGCAGTCGTATTGCCCACGTCAGTTTATCGTTGCGGACTTACCACGAGCATTGCGATGGCAATCAAAAGTCGGAATCCGAAAATAAAGATTATTGTAAGTAAATGACATTTTTCTATAAGTGCAAATTATAATGTTATTTTATAATGCCGGAAATCCGTAATTTATCTCAAGAAAAAAATGCATTCGGTATAAAAAAAGTGAAAACTTTACATGTAATCTTTATCTTTAGAAGGTCCACCCTGAACTATACAACCCCTTAATAAAATCGATAAGAGAAGAAACGATGCGCGATTATGAGATGAATACTGTACTAGAATATGAATGGCATCACGACAGTAGAGGCATTGACAAAAAATTATTTGATAAGATTGTTGGAGTACAAGATAGATTTTTTAAAACTGCGGCCGAAATTTTACTAAAAGACGAAAATATTGACGACTTACAAACTTAACGAGCTAAAAGGAAAAAAGTGAGCTCTGTTATATAAATTTAATAGTTTTTTAATAGCGTTTTTTGCAATTTATTACTTCCGCGTATATAAAGGCGCGTTTTATGTGTTTTGTGATCAGTAAGTGCTCACTTTCCTGTTTTGTATTTAATAAATTTGTAATTTACTATTGTAATATATTATAATATTATAATAATATTACTTAATAACATAATTTTTTGTGCGCGCTAGGATAATGATACCTGTATTCGGCAAGATGGATCACTTGTCTGATGTTAAAGACAATAAGACGGATGGTAATCCAAGTTCAGAACCTTGTGTTGGCCCCCTGTAGGAGGAAATAACCACGCCTCACATGCCGAAACGAGGTAGCTTCTACTCGAGTAGCACCTTCCATTATGACAAGATCGTACCAGAGAGTGTGTAAGAGAAACTTGTTTCCTGATTAATTAAGTGACAAATTACGGGGCGACCGGATGTGATTGGTTGTGAACGGCGGGCTGTCGAAGATCATTTTGCGCTGTTCTCTGCGAATTAAGAGAAGTTCTTCAGACTATTATTGGGTGAACGACGAAGCCGATGAGGATAATTAGGCAAACTCCTCCGACCAATATAAATTTTTTTAACTGTCTACACGTAAAAAGATAAAAATTTATAATTTACACAATCAAAAATTCCATAATAAGAAATTAATATTAATTTTATATGTAGGAAATTAATTAAAATTTTGCAAATTAATTTATAAATAGACAATAGGTTAAAACCAATTATAATCTGTATGATTTGATTTTTACAACAACTAAACGTCGTATTATTAAATAAATACATAACTGAAAAATATTTCATATCAATAAAAATATTAATGTAAAATTATAATATCAATATAATTTGTTATTTTTTATTGGGTTCTTTTAGGACGCGTTCGGGGAGACGCTATTAGCATTAATCACTTATTAGCGTTAACAGCGTCTCCCCGAACGCACCCTAAAAGAACCCAATAAAAAATAACAAATTATATTGATATTATAATTTTACATTAATATTTTTATTGATATGAAATATTTCTCAGTTATGTATTTATTTAATAATACGACGTTTAGTCGTTGTATTATAAAAATTAAATCACAGATTATAATTGGTTTCTCTCTCTGGTCTCAAATGCCCGTTCTAGACTGGAGGCTGATCCTACTCGCGGCTCATCCTAGTGAGTAGTGTAGACGGATAAAAATCATTGATTATCCATGATTATACTAATAATTTTACGAATAATTTTACTAATGTTAATTTTATTATATTAATTTAAATATATTTAATCAAAATATTTCTGTTTTGTTCCGCATTGCATTTCGTGTAGGATCATATTCGTGTAGGATATTTGTTTATTATTGACATAACTTAAATTTATACTACTCCATTTTTATAAAAATACAAATATTTGCTGTACAGATAGAGAAATATTAATAAAATTCTTTCAGTATTGTATGTGTGGCTAAAAAACATCGTCTTTGAAGCACCTTTCTTATCATCCTTTTCGTAACTTTATCCACTGCGCGTTTCCTACAGGGATTTGTACACCAAACCGCAGTTCTTGTTGTCGACCAATTCCTGATCGGAGGATCAGGGATGGCCTGATCACGGGACCCCGTCCACGTTTGTTCGCCAAGCAGCAGGCGATGCGCGCCACCAACAAGAAGACTACCAGAACGGACAGGACGGTACCGGAAACCAGCCAGACCTTGAAGCCGGGTCTCTAGTTATACCAAGTGTGATATTCCGTGGTGACCGCGAAGTTCTCGTCGTATTCTTGATCCTCCATAAGCCGCGGCTCGTCGATATGCTGCATGCCATGATCGATGATCAGCTTCTGTGAGAAACGCATCCGGCATTATTATCACACGTTATCATTACAATTTGGAAGATCGATAAATATGTGATAATATTACAGAGGAATTAAAAATTATATAAAATGCAATATTAAAAGATATTAAACAATTAAAGTATGTAAAAGGAATACTAAGACATATTTCGAAGAACATTTCATTGTCGTCTTATCTCATCGTTATCGAGCTCGTTTTTCAACAGAGGATCGGCGTCTTCTACAACATCGATATCCAGAAAAATGTCTTTCGGGCGTGTGCCTTTGCCAGGAGGCGATCTGGATGGTGGACCATCGTCGATTCCATCGCAAACTATCCTCGCCAAGTCCGTCCACTGACCGACGTCCATCAAATCCATATGTCATTAATATCTTCCATATCATCGAACTTATCACTGGAAAGTCTGTAAAAACGAGCTTGCTGAAACATGAGAGATTGAGAGAAGTCTTGACATGACATATTTAGCTGGTTTCTGAACTTGAGTACTCACTCAAGTACTTCTGTCGGTGCGACATGATCGGTGAGCCATTGCACAGCTTCAGTGAATTCGGAGTCACAATCCAGGGGATTGTGCGACAAATTCAGACTGGTGAGATTTGGCGTGGCCTTAAGTTCCTCGACAGTGATTCGCCGCAGAAGATTATCGCGAACTGACAAGAACCTAAACGGAAACGAAAATGTGAGATACCCTGGTCAACGAATATCTTAATGTCGAAATACACTATTCAATAAATATCTTGATGTCACAGAATAATTTTGTTTGTAATTAAAAAGATTTTGCAAAAGCTTCAAATATTATTAGAAGAAAATTCTGAATTTTCTTCAAATATGATAATAGAGGTCATAGTGCAATTTCAATAATTTTGGTTTATTTAGTTTTCTATAATTCTGCATTTGAATATTATTAGAATATAAATTGTGTTTTAAATAACAAATTCTCTCTTTTAATTATTAATAAATTTCCATAAAATTTCTCACTGAAGACTCTTCAACGGCACTCTAGCTTCACTCCAGACGCGTTTGAGGTTGTACCGGCTCACGTCCAGCTTGAGAAGTCCTGGAATGCTCAGAAACAGCGTCAGTTGCAGTGTTCTCAACGGATTGCGGCCAAGGTTCACTTTACTCAAAGATACGGCGCCGCGGAACATGTTAGGTGTGAGAGTAGTGATGATATTGTCGGACAGATATTGTCGGATGATATTGTTTGCGATTCCTCGCAAACTTCAGCCGAGTCAACGCTGGCATTTTGTCGAACGTGCCTACCTTGATGCTATCCAGATTACAATTTGCACACTCAAAACAGATAGTGCTGTTAAATAACGATAAAATTACTTAATACATAAGTACTAATTTATTTGGTATTTTAAAATAAAGCGGCAAAGTGACATATTCACCTGAATGTATTGTGCTCCAGGTCGTAAGTTTTGAAAACTGGCAGAACGGGACCTGCAAAGCGAGATTGTCGTTCATCAGCAGAACCTGCAGTCTTCGATTTTTAGCGGAAATGCTCGACAAAGTCTATTCTTGACAGAATTAGCATATATGTCATTTATACTTACAAATTGTTCTCGTTTCTTAGAATCTTCTGAAAGAGATTTCTCCAATTCATCGAATTCTTCTTTTGTTTGCATTTGTAAAAATGTAATACTTTCTTCATTTATTGTCTTTTTATTTCCATTATTTGTTTGTGATTGCGCTATGTGTATAAGTAAATCCAATTTCTTATTTATTTTCTTTCCCTGGAAAATGTCAAAAATTATTATACTAGCTATTCTTGCAAATAAAAATTTTATTTACTAAGATATTTTAGAAATATTAAGCGCAATTTATAATAACTATATTTCCCGGGAATGCACATTCCAAAGTTGTTACAAGTTCTCCTCCAAAACAAAAAGAGAAAAATGAAAGGCAGCTCTGATCGAGACTTGGATATAAGCGATAAGCATGATTATAAACATAATGATAAGATCTTTAACAATCGAATAATTCAACACCTATCTCTGCATCAGAAGAAAACAAAGATACAGGAAAATCACTATAAGTAAGAAGAAAGCCAAAATGGATTTATTTGACGAAAGAATAGAAAAGGAGAAACAGCGTGTTGAATATATGAAAAATATCTTTAGAGAGGCAGCGTTAGAAATCCTGGTTCAAAAGAGCGTGAAAAGGTAAAAAAATAAACTTTCCTGCTATCCGCTTAAAGACACGTTTAAAAACTTTTTAGCCAATAAAATAATCTGTATGGATACTGCATAAATTATTTTACTGGCTAAGAAATATTTCAAAAAGTATTTAAGATGAACTGTAAATAAAATGGTGTAGCTTTATGACTGTCTGTTTTCCTCTGAGATTATTTTCAAGCGTGTGGAAGAGCATTGCGACCAGACCGTGATAGTGCATCTGTAATCCAGCACAATACAGGCGTGCAATGGAAAATCCATTGTTATTTATATTTTATGTTCTATATTTGTTGTGTCACTATGATTACTTCTGCTTTATTTTTTTAAGTTTCCCTTAAAATTCTTATGATTTTTTAGCCATTGCTTCGAGACGAAAATCGTGAAACTGGAAGAATCGGGAAATTTGCATCATTGCAAATCTTTCTTGACGATTGTTTGGAACGGAAGGGGTGAAACGCGCAAAAAGAATCGCAGAAAGAAATGATAGGTGTGATTGTGAGCAACATCAGCGTGAAAAGGTAAAAAAATAAACTTTCCTGTTATCCGCTTAAAGACACACGTTTAAAAACCTTTTAGTCAATAAAATAATCTGTATGGATGCTGCATAGATCATTTTACTGGCTAAGAAATATTTCAAAAAGTATTTAAGATGATCTGTAAATATAAAAATTGATTAAGAACAGCCTTAGTGCGCAAACATTTTACAAGACGCGCCTCGCTTCTTATCATATCGTGCTATCCGGCCGGGCTGCTGCATGGACTGTATGCACAATAAACTACTCTAGTTTAGAAGAGAGCACTTATGAGCAGCTAAGCTTTGCACGAAGCCAAGATACATATTTCCAAGTTTTATTTGAGAGAAAAATCTTTGTGGAACTCCACGGAACTTTTTTTGTACCTCTTTCAGAACATAAACAGTGACCTTACCTTTCAGTATTTGCAGATAAAAATGTAATCAGCTATTCTCATTAATATTTATTACTATAAACCTCAACACAAATAGAAAGTAGACATATCATAAGGTGATTGTCATGCCATATTTGATGTTGAATTTATCGCAAGCCAGCTCGGGAAAAAGTCTAAATAAACATTCGTATAGTTTGATTACTATAGTACTAGAGTGTTATAACAGCTCTATTCGCTTGGATAAATTATGAAAATATGATCGTTACTATGACTTATAGAGGAAATTTAAGGAAGAAAATCAAATGTTCCAAGAAGCTTCATGCTTGTACATGATGCGTGTATCATAAATTCGTCTTAAAGAATATTTTGATTTTCATTGTTTTATGCCGCATAATAAATAATTATTATTGTTTTTCAGCTCTCAGTGCAAGTGGAGAGAAACGCGAGGAAGACAAACATCTTGTCGCGTCGAATACCTAATGGTTTAATGGAATGAGAACAAACGGCGACGTATTATTAACGGGACGGCCGAATAAAGATGAACGAATAAGGATGAACGAAGCTCGTGTCAATAAGTAGAGTATTTTTTTCGAAGGACGACTGCTTAAAACGGCTGAACTGAATTAGATTAAAAAATCGAATATAGTCGAATTACTTTTGCTTGTTTATAGACGATTAGACCCAACTTTATACGCAATCAAAGGTTCATGTACAAAGTTTACAAAACAAAGCTTCTTCTGTGACTAGAATGCTTCATATAGTACCCTTGTTGCAAAAGCATCGTCAAATTAAACTAGAAGATGGTAAGCTCGAACCGACCAAATCTTATTTATAATAATTGAAAAGAATTTATATGCTTAAAGGATTTCAGTTTATATTATGGAACATAGTTTATCCAGCTTTATACGCAAGTTCATATACATAGTTTACGAAAACAAAGCTTCCTCTAGAAGGAGGCAAAAAATAATAAAAATAAAAACATAATTTATTTCAATCCATATAGAAAATCGGTATTTAAAAATATAAGAAAAGAGAAATATAAGAAAATTTATTATTAAAGTTATTCTATCAGTATTTCAATTTGTTCCAGAAATTTAATATTAGCTTTTTAGTGAGTTATAATATTTTTTATAGAACATAGTACGTAAAGTGTTGTGTATTGATTTATAATTACTGTAGGTTGCCACATTCTATTTGAAGAAAAAGATAAAGTGCATAAAAATTCTTGCACAGTATTTAGTGATACTGTGTGTACAATGAACGGAACGCAATATTTGAAAATCGTAATACAAAGCGGTTATCACCCGCAAAATGTCGAACAACGAATCGATTCATTTATAGATTCTATATTTGTAAGTATAATAAGATTTTGTATAACAATATGTCTTTTTTTTATTTTTTACGCAATATTCTAATATGATCATATAATATTAATGAATATATCACTTCAATTATTATGTGACGTAGTAATCGGAGTATACTTCTATTAAAATATCGTTAATATCACTATAACAACATTTCAAGAACACATATCTACTATACCAGAAGAGCAAATTTGACAATCACAAGGAAAGCCTAGTTTCCTCACGTTTGGAGACACCCGGAACGATAACTAATCAATGTTCTTTATATTAGGAAGAAATTGAAAGTCAAGAATATAATTTTGATCGATCAATATTGAAGTACCTTACTTAAAAACGATAACACGGCAACAATTACTGAAATTCTTTGAGGTAATCACTTATTTTTATATGCGGAATATATCATTCAACTGAAAAGAAAAAAGGTTTCATAGTGAAAAGCAAATAGAAAATATGATTCTTTTCATATATATGACGTACAATTTTTGAGAGAAGTGATTTTGATAGATAATAAATTAATAATATTTTTATTCATTTATCCATATAATCTCCAATAGGAAAATATACGTAGCAATCCTCGACGTAAGTTGTCGGTACATGTGATGTCTACGGCTATGTCAATGGAAAGGAATTTGCCTGATACACCTAAAAGAATTACCGTTGTGTCATCTGATAATGAAATAAGGATGAATTAAGAAATTTGACGATTTAATGTCATTTAAGTTAAGTCAAAGTTTATATCCTTTACTAAAACCATGTGATAAAAATTTTGTAAGAAAGAGTATATGTAAGAAGAAATGATACAATAATAGTTTTAAATTGTTATGTATTTCGTTATTTCTTCAAAGAGAAGCTATAGCTTTTTAATTCTTTCTCTTTCTTTCTCTCTCTTTGAATATGACAATATTTTTCTGTATCAAATCTTGTTTGCGCGTAAAACAATAAAATAATTTTTTACTTTCTGTGAAATTGAAAATATTGTATATTAGATAAGTGAGTAATAATGTATAATATATTTAACATATTAAATACCGCGTGATACATGTAGAGAGTCATCTTTGTAAATTATTACATCGTCGTTCGTTATATTATTATCTTTACTTTACCTTCATTACATTAATATTTTCAAATAGTCTATTATCTTTGTATAAAATGTTATAATTTAACCATTTGATGTTATATAATTTGTAAATTGCACGATAAAGATATTTCGCGATATCAAATAACGTTATAATAACTTTATTTACATTTGAGATAGCCAGAAGGAATATAACTCTTAAATATAATAAAATTGTGCTACGTCCTCTCCTACATCCCTCATATTTGAACAAATAAATAAGTTATTAGCGTATGTATACAAATATATAATACCTCTCTTTATTAATTATATATATTACACTAATAAATCGGATTTAAATTGTTGTTGTATGTGAAAGTATTATATATATTGTTATACAACATCATAAAATGTGCATGATAAAAATCGCTAGCCAAAGCAAAGCTACTCAATCGATTCTCGTATTAAAAAAGTGAATTATATCATCCCCCAATTAGGGTTGTCAGAGTTCGTCATTAATCAAAATTATCAATCAAGAGAAGAGGAGGGAAAGAAAAAGGGGGAAAGAAAGGGAGGAAGAAGGAGATAGAAGAATAGAGAGCACGAGGTGTCTGGCGTAAGTGATTTTATTAAAAATACATACGTTTGGGAACTACTGTCGGAACCGGACTTGCTAGAAAAGGGTTTAAGCTGTCAACTCTTGTTTCTGTTACATGTTACATATCTTATCTATTTCTGTATTTCCAAACAGAACTGTATTTTAATGCAGCATGTAATTAGTGCAAAATATTATTTCTTTTCATTTAAATTGAACCTATTGCATAATTATATGTGCCATCATTAATCTCTTTTCTGAGTTATCCAAATTTACAATTTAGATTTCGTGCATTGTTTGGGAAGCCGGAAATAATGTCTGTGAAGTTGGCATATCATTTTCCAGCAGATCAAAAATAAAAGGAAGTTCTTGTCGCATGCAGTCGAGTTCTATAGTTCCTGATACTTTTTAGTAATAGTTCTGGTGATTTTACCCAAAAAACAGTCAATCGAAAAAATGATCTGCTAACTTCCCGTAGCAGATCATTTTTTAGCAAATCAAAAATAAAAAAGAGTTCTTGTCGCATGCAGTCGAGTTCTATAGTTCCTGATACTTTTTAGTAATAGTTCTGTTGATTTTGCCAAAAAAATTCATTGAAAAAATTATCTACTAATTTTCTTAAATCTCGGAGTTCCGGTTTATTTAAAATATTTTTTGAATAGTTCTGAACATACTATAGCATTTTCTACAGAATTCTCGACACTAGCAATGTTGTATGATTGTTTAAAAAATTAATACCGCTCGAAAACCGAGTATTTAGAGAGAATAGGGTGATATGCTGTACGAAATGTCGCAGTTCCGGTTTATCTAAAATATTTTTCGAATAGTTCTGAACATACTATAGCATTTTCTAAAGAGTTCCCGACCCTGGCAATGTTGTATGATTGTTTAAAAAATTAATACCGCTCGAAAACCGAGTATTTAGAGAGAATAGGGTGATATGCTGTACGAAATGTCGCAGTTCCGCTTTATCTAAAATATTTTTCGAATAGTTCTGAACATACTATAGCATTTTCTAAAGAGTTCCCGACCCTGGCAATGTTGTACGATTGTTTAAAAAATTAATACCGCTCGAAAACCGAGTATTAGAGAGAATAGGGTGATATGCTGTACGAAATGTAACAGTTCCGGTTTATCTAAAATATTTTTCGAATAGTTCTGAACATACCAAAGCATTTTCTAAAGAGTTCCCGACCCTGGCAATGTTGTATGTTTGTTTAAAAAATTAATACCGTTCGAAAACCGAGTATTTAGAGAGAATAGGGTGATATGCTGTACGAAATGTCGCAGTTCCGGTTTATCTAAAATATTTTTCGAATAGTTCTGAACATACCAAAGCATTTTCTAAAGAGTTCCCGACCCTGGCAATGTTGTATGATTGTTTAAAAAATTAATACCGTTCGAAAACCGAGTATTTAGAGAGAATAGGGTGATATGCTGTACGAAATGTCGCAGTTCCGCTTTATCTAAAATATTTTTCGAATAGTTCTGAACATACCAAAGCATTTTCTAAAGAGTTCCCGACCCTGGCAAAGTTGTATGATTGTTTAAAAAATTAATACCGCTCGAAAACCGAGTATTTAGAGAGAATAGGGTGATATGCTGTACGAAATGTCACAGTTCCGGTTTATCTAAAATACTTTTCGAATAGTTCTGAGCGTACTGAAGCAATTTCTACAGAGTTCCCGACACTAGCAATGTTGCATAATTTTTTTTATAAATTAATACCGCCCGAAAGCCGAGTATTTAGAGAGAATAGGTGATATGCTGTACGAAATGTCGGTGTGTTCCGGTTTATGTAACATATTTTTTGTATAGTTCTGAGTAATCATAGATTTAGGAACAGATAAACCGAGCGTCAGCCTGCGGAGTCCTGGAAAGCGCGACGAGCGGAGAATACGTTTTTCTCGATAAGCTTCTGTTTGAGCTATGCAGGGATAGGTAACGACCGAGAATACGAGACGGATGTAAAGCCGAATGTAACTCTTGAGTTTATTAGAAGAATAATACGATTTACATAAAAAGAATAATACGAAATGATTCGATACAGAGCAGTTCGCGTCCGCGTTCGCGATGATCGAGCGTACAGAGGGAACGGGAACTCTTCGAAGAAGAACACGGATGATAGTAAGGGCTCAGTCACAATGACAAAAATAAGGAATAAGATAAAGGAATAAGGAATAAGGGAATGTCGCATCTCACTTCAATACACGTACATTAAAGTGAGATGCAACATGCCTTATTCCTTATTCCTTTATTTTATTCCTTATTCCTCTCATTGTGACTGAGCCCTTAGGGCAAAAAACATAATGCCACTCAAAAAATTAATATTATATTATAAGAATACATTTTACAATTTAAAATTCGAACACAGTCTTGAACTTACAGTAATGTATTAGCATATCACAATTATATGGGTAAAGTGTTAATAAAAACTTTCGAAAATTACTTGAAGCCCTACTCTTTTGAAATACATAAAAAAGCACTAGAACTATCATAGGCCTCGAAAAGAGTCCAGAACTCGTGCGACGCACCAGCATATCACATAGTATCGGTAATAAACGTCTGCTACGGAAAACTAGCAGATCAGTTTCATTATGCTCAGAACTATTCGAAAAATATTTTAGATAAACCGGAACTGCGACATTTAGTACAGCATATCACCCTATTCTTTCTAATACTTGGTTTTCGAGCGGTATTAATTTTTTAAACAATCATACAACATTGCCAGGGTCGGGAACTCTTTAGAAAATGCTTCAATACGCTTAGAACTATTCGAAAAATATTTTTAATAAACCGGAACTGCGACATTTCGTACAGCATATCACCCTATTCTCTCTAAATACTCGGTTTTCGAGCGGTATTAATTTTTTAAACAATCATACAACATTGCCAGGGTCGGAAACTCTTTAGAAAATGCTTTGGTATGTTCAGAACTATTCGAAAAATATTTTAGATAAACCGGAACTGCGACATTTAGTACAGCATATCACCCTATTCTCTCTAATACTCGGTTTTCGAGCGGTATTAATTTTTTAAACAATCATACAACATTGCCAGGGTCGGGAACTCTTTAGAAAATGCTATAGTATGTTCAGAACTATTCGAAAAATATTTTTAATAAACCGGAACTGCGACATTTCGTACAGCATATCACCCTATTCTCTCTAAATACTCGGTTTTCGAGCGGTATTAATTTTTTAAACAATCATACAACATTGCCAGGGTCGGGAACTCTTTAGGAAATGCTTTGGTATGTTCAGAACTATTCGAAAAATATTTTAGATAAACCGGAACTGCGACATTTAGTACAGCATATCACCCTATTCTCTCTAAATACTCGGTTTTCGAGCGGTATTAATTTTTTAAACAATCATACAACATTGCCAGGGTCGGGAACTCTTTAGAAAATGCTTTGGTATGTTCAGAACTATTCGAAAAATATTTTAGATAAACCGGAACTGCGACATTTAGTACAGCATATCACCCTATTCTCTCTAATACTCGGTTTTCGAGCGGTATTAATTTTTTAAACAATCATACAACATTTCCAGGGTCGGGAACTCTTTAGAAAATGCTATAGTATGTTCAGAACTATTCGAAAAATATTTTTAATAAACCGGAACTGCGACATTTCGTACAGCATATCACCCTATTCTCTCTAAATACTCGGTTTTCGAGCGGTATTAATTTTTTAAACAATCATACAACATTGCCAGGGTCGGGAACTCTTTAGAAAATGCTTTGGTATGTTCAGAACTATTCGAAAAATATTTTAAATAAACCGGAACTGCGACATTTAGTACAGCATATCACCCTATTCTCTCTAATACTCGGTTTTCGAGCGGTATTAATTTTTTAAACAATCATACAACATTGCCAGGGTCGGGAACTCTTTAGAAAATGCTTTGGTATGTTCAGAACTATTCGAAAAATATTTTAGATAAACCGGAACTGCGACATTTAGTACAGCATATCACCCTATTCTCTCTAATACTCGGTTTTCGAGCGGTATTAATTTTTTAAACAATCATACAACATTGCCAGGGTCGGGAACTCTTTAGAAAATGCTTTGGTATGTTCAGAACTATTCGAAAAATATTTTAGATAAACCGGAACTGCGACATTTAGTACAGCATATCACCCTATTCTCTCTAAATACTCGGTTTTCGAGCGGTATTAATTTTTTAAACAATCATACAACATTGCCAGGGTCGGGAACTCTTTAGAAAATGCTTTGGTATGTTCAGAACTATTCGAAAAATATTTTAGATAAACCGGAACTGTTACATTTTGTACAGCATATCACCCTATTCTCTCTAATACTCGGTTTTCGAGCGGTATTAATTTTTTAAACAATCATACAACATTGCCAGGGTCGGGAACTCTTTAGAAAATGCTTTGGTATGTTCAGAACTATTCGAAAAATATTTTAAATAAACCGGAACTGCGACATTTAGTACAGCATATCACCCTATTCTCTCTAATACTTGGTTTTCGAGCGGTATTAATTTTTTAAACAATCATACAACATTGCCAGGGTCGGGAACTCTTTAGAAAATGCTTCAATACGCTTAGAACTATTCGAAAAATATTTTTAATAAACCGGAACTGCGACATTTCGTACAGCATATCACCCTATTCTCTCTAAATACTCGGTTTTCGAGCGGTATTAATTTTTTAAACAATCATACAACATTGCCAGGGTCGGGAACTCTTTAGAAAATGCTTTGGTATGTTCAGAACTATTCGAAAAATATTTTAGATAAACCGGAACTGCGACATTTAGTACAGCATATCACCCTATTCTCTCTAATACTCGGTTTTCGAGCGGTATTAATTTTTTAAACAATCATACAACATTGCCAGGGTCGGGAACTCTTTAGAAAATGCTATAGTATGTTCAGAACTATTCGAAAAATATTTTTAATAAACCGGAACTGCGACATTTCGTACAGCATATCACCCTATTCTCTCTAATACTCGGTTTTCGAGCGGTATTAATTTTTCAAACAATCATACAACATTGCTAGTGTCGAGAATTCTGTAGAAAATGCTTGAGTATGCTCAGAACTATTCAAAAAATATTTTAAATAAACCGGAACTCCGAGATTTCAGAAAATTAGTAGATAATTTTTTCAATGGATTTTTTTGGCAAAATCAACAGAACTATTACTAAAAAGTATCAGGAACTATAGAACTCGACTGCATGCGACAAGAACTCTTTTTTATTTTTGATTTGCTAAAAAATGATCTGCTACGGGAAGTTAGCAGATCATTTTTTCGATCGACTGTTTTTTGGGTAAAATCACCAGAACTATTACTAAAAAGTATCAGGAACTATAGAACTCGACTGCATGCGACAAGAACTTCCTTTTATTTTTGATCTGCTGGAAAATGATATGCCAACTTCACAGACATCGTCTGGCGGACGTTGAATAAATGTCTGTGTCTGATTAATATTCTATTAAAAATTAATAACTGTTCTCACCTCATTCTTGATAAGTTCTCCTGTTCTCATTCAGGATTAGCGCGTCACTACAAAGGGCTCGCGCTGAGCCGTGCACGCGCCAATCAGCAGTGTCCGTGTTCGTGGAACGGATCGTCTCGCTCGCGAATCGCGAGGCAGAAAATATATCGGCCGCAAAGGCAAATCTTTTGTTTTGAGCTTAAAATCGGCAGTTTATTATCTTCTAGAAGTCGGGTAAATAAAAGCGCGCGGGTAGGACTGCGATCCGCACTCCGCATTTTATAAGGCCGGTATTCATAGTCGGTTCTTATATTTAAGACCGTCATAAGTTCAATCTTAAGATGTCATGAACCAATCACAGAGCCGTATTAGCATCTTAAGACATTACTATCTATATAGTCACCTATCTATAGTAACGACAGTAGCGCGTTAACAGTTTGCAATCTTTGTTGTTTCGCTTTCGCTTGTGAGCCTATACAGAATCCGTGTGGTTCGTATGTTCAATCTGACAGATCTTGATTGAACTATCATCACAGTAATAATTCCACCGGTTCTCAAAAACCTGCAGCCACTAGCTCAATATAATGTAAGTTTCAACTTTTCTTCTTCTTTTCATATGAGGTTTTTCGCGATGTTAAACGGTGTAAATAATATTGGTAAGCATCCGCGGGGCAAAGCGAGGGGTCATCGGTATTCAACAACAGCTGATCGGCTGCCGAGATCAGCTGTTGTTGAATACCGATCTATCAATTACAAACGTTATTTTATTTAAAAAATATTTTTATTTTAATGTATTTGGCACAACATTTTATGCTATAATATTTTCTCGCTTCTGACGTTACGATGTAAGATATAGTATAGTGGTGAGTATACGCAGGAGAGTATACGCCTTAAATTTTCAATTTTCATTGTGTAATATTAATGTAATATTAATTAAAAGAGAAATCAAAATTGGATACGGACAAAAAAAAAGATATATATATGCTTTTTAAACTTTACAACATAAACTTCATTCTATGTTAATAACTTTGCAACATAAACTCTTTTTATGCTAATAACTTTACAACATAAATTTCTCTTTATGCTAATAACTTTACAACATAAACTTCTGTCCATGCTAATATCACGAAATAAACATGTAACATACTTATATAACATAAAAAGATTAGACTTAACATATAAAAAGATTAAGTAGTACATTCTTAAATATAAATGTATAAAGTATGAGATAACATATGTTGATTCAGAAAAATAGTTTTGACATTAAACCGATGACCTTTTTCTTTGTTGCGCCCTGTTTCTTCGATCTTGAACCGGAGTCTGGATGGATTTTTAAGAAGTACCGTTGAATCATTTCCAATGTAGCGCAAATATTTTTTGGATACTCCAAGTTAAAAATGTAAAAAGCATTAAATGCCATTTCCAGAGCTGTGTTCAAAGTATCGAAGCTGTTGAAAACATTTTTTTCGATTACCACTTTGTATTCCTTGTGGTTTTCTTTATCTGAAAAACGTTATTAGACTATTACTTTAAGGTTTGTGACGAGTTAGTAAGGAATTACCACTCTTTGTCAAAATGTTTGTATAAAAAAGGACTGTAGGTAAAATATAATTTAGCAGAATAAATTTTGTACCAAGTAGATAGTAAATTTTTTCAAACAAGTTTTTTAAATATTTTTTATATTGAAACCTATATCGATAAAGTCTATAAAAAGTGACGGGATTTCTTAAAAGTTTACAGATATCCATAAGATAAATAGAAATTGATAATGGACTTGTGTTATCTTCGAGAAAACCCTTTGTTCAACACTTTCCAACAAATTCATGAGCTTTTATTTTTCAATTTCTATCTGTCTATTGTGTGTCTGTAATTTTTTTTAGAATTTCTAGTTGTTTGTTAGCTGAGAGTAGAGCAAATAGAAGGACTCATAAAATTTGTGACTTATGAAGGATAAAATTATTTTTGCTCACTAATTTTAATAATGCAGAGACTGTATATTTCAAATGAATGGACCACCTCTTCTAGTGATTCTTCCTAAAAGAAAAATAAAATTTTTTTGCAATATTCAAAATTAACAAATAAATATTGAATTTTCTATAAGCATGAAACAGATAACATGATTTTCAATTGTTGATTAATTGTTGCAACAATCAGGCAAAAATTAAAAACTACGTTACCTAATTTAAAACAAATTATGAAAATTAAATGTTTATGTATACTTTATTAATCAATTTTGTCAATGATTGTTATGCAGTCTACTGTTTTGATCCGAGTTTTGGGGTAAACTTGTGCCTTGTCAAAATTGAATTTTAATAAATGCAAAAATAAGTACAGAGCTCTTTTCAATTACCCTCTGCTAATTGACAAAATTGATAAATAAAAACATGAAATTGTTACATTTTTATTAGATTGAAACATATTTTTACTTTAAAAATAAATTGTATTATATCTTCTTTGAAGTATTTGGAAAATATTTGTAGAACTGCTAATTCAGCTTCAATGCCATCATCAGAGTGGTGTAATTTATTTTTTTATTCCAAATTCAATTATTTTATTAGCTTTTGAATAGATTTTTATTCCTAGCATTGTTAAATCCACTTTGGTCAGATTTTTAAAGTGCCAATAGAAAGCGTTCTTTGATTTCTGTAGAATTGGCCACTGATTTAAAATTTGTTTCAAGGATTCATTATTGTTTATTGCCATTCTTATGGTTGAGTAGGAATCTTCCAAATGTTTATAGAAACTCTCATCTGTTTCATTTATTGTATTCAAGAAAGTTTTTAAATTTTCCTTATCCAAAATCGCTTCGTTAGGTTGTGGATCCCAATTACAACAGCCGCTTGTAATGTTCGCCATCTTTTTTGATTGTTTTCCTGGAATTTTTCCAGCTGTGGTGGATTTTCGTTTGAACGGCCTATTTAAATAATTGTTACGTTCAATGAGTTTCATTGTTAAGGTAAAGCATCCATCTCCTATAACGACGTTGTCAGAATCGATGTCTTTGAATATTGGATATCGCTCACGTAACTTACCTATTAGCTATAATTTTAAAAGCACTCATTGGAATTTTGATCTTAATATTGCGCATTTCATCTACAATAGTATGTACAACTTGTGTTTGGACACGCCTACGTCGTTCAAGCCATGTCTTAGCAACTTCGCCGTCAGTTTCTAAAATCTCCAAAGGTTCTGGTTTATCCATTTCTTCTTTTACATCATTGGTAAATTTTTCAAACGGTATTTGGAAATCTTTCCAAATAATTTCATAATTTGTTGTCTATAAATTATTTGATGGCTCGTAGGTAGGAGCATTGGTAGAACCATCGTGGGTAGCAACATCGGTAAAACCATCGTGGGTAGGAGCATCGGTAGAACCATCGCGGGTAGAAGCATCGGTAAAACCATCATAGGTAGGAGCATCGGTAAAATATTTTTCCTTCAATAATTCACCATGTTCGCTTACAATATAACTTTCCACAGTACTAGATTCAGATGGTGTAGGTGTAGATGCTGGAATCCATTTTTCATTCTCTGATAGAAGAATAAATATCTCTTTTTCATAAAAAATAACAGCTTCATCTTCATCCACAACTGTCCCATCACTTTCTAAAACTAATACAGTGCCTTCTATTTGAAATTTTTGCGATGCTGAAATGTAAAAAAACATTAACCTTCTAATTTGCAAATTTTTCAGAAGTCGAGAGAAATAGATCTATTGCATTCGAAACATGCGCAATGCTTTATCATCATTTTTATTCCCCACATAAAGCTTCCTCTATGAAAAAGTCATACTATTTTATGTTAATAATTATGATACTCTAATTTAAAAACAATCTAGCACTTGAAGAAGAGCAATAGTTGCGAACAGTAATGATGAGGAAGCAATATGCAAATTTCTAATTTGCACACTTTTTTTATTCAATGAGTCTATTATATAATTGAGTCTATTAATATAATATCAATCTTTACTCACCTTTGCTGATAAGAGCTTGATAAACCCCTTTTTTTCTTTGATGAAGATGGAGTATTTCTTACTCCTGTCCACATTCCATATTTTAAAAGCAGGCATTTTCTGAACAAATTTCAGAAAATGCAAGTATTATATATTCAATATAAGTTTTAGGGCAGAGGACAATATGAAAATACTTAATTTAGTATCTGTAATATATCTGTATTAAAGAATGAAGAAATTATTATAAGAAACATAAAGTAAACTAAAAAATAACAGTTAAAAAACAGATAACAATATCATATGAGGCGTACACTTACGTGGATATAGGATGCACTCAGAAAATAAAACGTTCTGGGTTTATTAAGTTCCAAAGGCCCTCTAATTATTATTTTTTATATCTAGTACAAAGTTTTACATAAAAAAAATAATTCAGCTGTTTATTTATATTGCAAAAATATAGCACATATAAATGAATCTAAATAAAAAAATTAAAATTTTACCAAGAAAAAAAAGGGAAATTAAAACTCTTCATACGGAGAAGATTTAAAATAATAATAAAACATACTTTTTCCTTGAAATTCTTAAACAGATTCATGACAAATGATATCATTAAAAGCAGCAAATATGCCTTCAGTTTCATTGGTATCATCCTTCACATATAATCCTAAATCATTATCGTAAGCAATGTTGAACAATTCTCCGATAAAGAATATTTCATTACTTAAAATTATTAAAATGTGAGAAAGTCTAAGTAAACAATAATTTCCAAATTCATCTTTTTTTAAACATACGATTGTGCCAGTTTTGTAATTTATACCATGAAACGTTACGTCCTTACTTATACAAACTTCTTTGTTAAGGGATATGTTAGGGATATGTTAAGGGATATTTTGTGATTTTTTTTTAAGAGAATAATAGATCGATTGTTTTGAAAATTAGTACATGTTTTTATTTAATAATTAAACTACACACGGGAATTTTTTTATGTAAAAATAATGAAAATTTATTGAGCAGTAGCTGGTTGAAGTTGCCTCCTCATGAACGAGCCGGGGATCGCAGAGACCGCTCTAATCATCTGAAATCAACATTTGGGAAAAATTTTATCAATTTATGAAAAAACGCTCAGCATGAACTTATTTAAGAAAAAAAATCTAAAATTAAAAAATAATAACAATTTAAAAGAACAACTTTTTCTTTTTTTTAATTGTTATTTTTTTAATTTTAGATTTTTTTCCTAAATAGGTTCATGCTGAGCGTTTTCTCATAAATTGATAAAATTTTTTCCAAATTTTGATTTCAGATGATTAGAACGGTCTCTGCGATCCCCGGCTCGTTCATGAGGAAGCAACTTCAACCAGCTACTGCTCAATGAATTTTCATTATTTTTACATAAAAAATTCCTGTGTGTAGTTTAAATATTAAATAAAAACATGCACTAATTTTAAAAACAATCAATTTATTATTCTCTTAAAAAAAATCGCAAAATTTAAGTCATTTACTTGACCCTCCTCTCTTAATTTTACTCTATATTTTTATGTTTCTTCCGGATGTACTGTAATTGTACATATTTGTGTTTACCTTCTTATATATTAAAACTGACGGAGCGAGTTCTAGGTTTCATGGAATTATTTTTCTGAAAGATACACCTACAGAAAAGACTTCTAGATACAATGCTATTACTCTTCAATCTATCATAAAATTATATAATCGAAATAGGGCCAATTATATTTAGTATTGAAAGAAGAATATTTTAAGCTTAAATAGAGGAATTCTTAAATCTAGAATAAAATAATTTTGATGCTATCCCTCTAATTTTCTCAGAAAGATTTAGATAACAATTTGTGACACTCTTATAATATTTTTGATTCAACTATAGACGGATCTGAAGGAAAAAAATTTGTACACTGAGAAAAAAATGTTCTGGATTTTATTAAATATTAATTTGCATAAAACTGTGACTTTATTTATTAAAATAAAGAAAATTTTCCTTTTTATTAGTATATTTTTTTCTCAGTAAATACACATATACTAATAAAAAGGGAAATTTTCCTTTTATTAGTATATTTTTTTCTCAGTAAATACACATATACTAATAAAAAGGGAAATTTTCTTCATTTTAATAAATGAAGTCACAGTTGTATGCAAACTAAATATTTACTAAAATCCAGAACATTTTTTTCTCAGTGTAGATTGTCAGGAATTCTTCCAAGATCCTTTTTGCGATAGAATAAAGTAAAGGTTTTTTGCGAAACACAGATATTATGAGCGAAAACACAGATATTATATAATTGGTAAACTTTTATTCATAATAAATCAGATCTACTACAGGTAATAATTAGATCCACCACAGGCACGAACACGTTACTCGCGTATGGCTGAGAGAACGAAACGTTTGTCGTAGCATATATATTAATTAAGGCAAAGATAAACGTAAGACGAAAAAGGTTGTTGTACAATAGTTTTTCATGACTTACGTTTTACTCTGCCTTACTTTATATCCACGACTACGACGTTGATGTAAACACTTACACTTCGTTTTCGGTCAATAGCGTATCACGTTATTGGCGTTGACGAAAGACGGTAGCACACATCGGTTTCACGCTAAATACTGTGGCGCTGACACGGCTAACATCGCGTGAAGATTTAATCTAAACGCAAGATTATACGTATAAGCTTAAATTTATATATATTACTCTTGTCTCAAGATATTAAGTCAATCTTATTTTATTCGTTAGAGGAGAATAGGAATTATTAATTTAATCTTAATATTGTTTTATTTTTATACTGCTTCAAGTTGTGATGAGATTAAACATCCAAAATATTTTTTGTCTTGTTATTAGAAATCCTTTCTGAGAGTATAAGAAATGGTTCGATATTGCTGTATCTGTAAATTAGGATACGGAGAAGAAGAAGATATATCATTCCACAGGTGACTATATTTGAAAAATATTATTTTTTACAAAAGTTTATAGGTTAAGCTATAATTAACAATTTTTAACTAACTTTTTAAAATGTTATTCATTATTTTTAAGAGTCCCAACAAACAAAGAAGATTTACAAAAATGGATTGCATTTATCGGTTGCGAAATAAAGCCAGACAGTTCTGTCTGTAGAAAACATTTCAAAGAAGAAGATTTCAAATATAAACCATATGGAGATGGTGTGAGACGGACCTTAAAAGCAGGTGTTTGTCCCACACGTTTGCCAAGCACCGAGTAGGTATATTTCACATGAGTACATGATAAAACATGAGTACCATGATAAAAAATATTAATGTCTATTACATTAAAATATAAAATGTTTGATTAATTTTACTAAAATATATCTAGAAAATTTCAATAATTTTTCAAAATTTACTAATCTGTTTGGTAATTTTTATCACGTTGTTTGTAAAATGTCTTTTGTATATTTTAAAAATTCCTTGGTTGCCAAGTTGTCTCAAGTTTGTAGCGAATTTAAGGGTAAAATATAACAAATATCACGTTTTTTATCGTTCTTTTATTAATCATACCATATATGTATAATTCCAGAGTTGCACCAAGTTCTTTGAGATCTGGGAAAGGATTCGATGACGTGGCTTTATTCAATGAAAGCGAAATAGCGAATATATGTGACTCGCCTAAAACCGCCCTTTTTTACAATGAAAAACAAAAGTAAAAAATTTTTATAAGTAATTGTTACTTATATATATATATATATATAGATATATATATATATATATATATATATATATATACATACATACTATATATATATATATATATATATATATATATATATATATATATATAGATATATATATATACATACATACATATATATATATATATATATATATATATATATATATATATATATATACATACACGCGTGAAGAAGTGGAAAAGTTGCGGTCCATCCTGAAGACTATGAAAACGGTCGTATGCGAGAAGATTAGTTCTGTTCGGAATGAATTGGCGATTCTGCGAGATCGGTCCAGCGAGGACAAAAGCGGAATCATCGAGATGACAGAACGCGTTCAAGTGGCATTGTCCTTGCACTCGCGAGAGTATGACCGACGTTTTCAAGAACGTGAGCAGGAGCTGACGATTGAGCATGAGTACGAGATAGCTGATGTCAAAAAACTGATGCAGAGTCGCGAAAAAGAGATCTGCACGCTTAAGCGTAATCTCCTGGAAAAAGAGACCGAACTGGCGGAACACGAGCGACTGGTAGCTACGATGCGTCAAAAGTTGGAAGACAAGCAGATCGAGAGGAGGAACCTGCAGACTCGTCTACATCAACAACTCGAGGACTATTCGAGGATACTGGAGCAAGCGCGCATAGACAAGGAAGAGGCTGTGAAGAAGACGAATGACGAGAGATTCCTCGAGATCACTTCTTTAACGAATTCATCGACGCAATGCAAGACACGAATTCAAGAACTGGAGGAGAATCTGGCCACCGCGCGCACTGATCAGGAAAGAATGGTAAAAGAGGCGACCGACAAGTTGCAGATAGAATATAAGACGGAATTAGAAACAATTCGAAGCCGTTTTAAACTTATGACCGCTTCTACCATGGAAAGAAGTCCCAGCGATTCTAGTTTGGAGAAGATTGAAGTAAGTAACTTGCCAATTTATTCCATTGTTATTGAAAATAAAATGAGGAAAAATGGAAAAATATAAACTTTATTTCTTTCAGCGGATAGACGTTATCGAGCTCGTGAATCACGAGGCGATCCTGGCGCAAGCGAGAGAAGATATGAAAGTTGAGAATGCCATGGCAGTTCGTACTGCTATTGAAAAGGAAAGGGCTGATTGCATGGCGAAATTGGATAACGAATTAAGATTGGCAAATTAAGAAAGGCAGTTGTCGAAGAGAAAAATAGGGAAATAGAGATGTATAGAATGAGAACAGCTGCGCTATTTGAACAGGGCAAACATTATAAGAACATGATAGATCGATTAATTGGAGAATTCGAACTGAAATCAGAGATACAGCAAAACTTGATGGAGAAGGTATTGTATCACATATCATATGCATGCATATTTATATCCTATGCTATAGTGATGAGTTAAAGAAAGATTTTTTTAAATTATTTTGTATATTTTCAGATTGATTATTATATATATTTTATCTCTCTTATTTCATCATTTTCTTTCTTGTATGTAGATGAAAAATCTTGAAGCGGACAAGGCGTGGTTGGAGAACAAAGAATCCGCGGAGAAGGCAATGCGAACGGTCTTGGAACAAAACGAAGATAACATGTATCCTCTAGAATCTGGAGTATGCAAGGACTTGAGCTACGATCGGTTGGATGCCGGTCAAATTGGTCTGGAAGATGTCTTCAAGGAATCCGAAAAATATGAGGTTGAGGTTTCAGAATCAAAAAAAGTACGATTGGAGGCTGATGATGATGATCTGGCTCGGCTATCGAGACGACTTGAATCTCTCGAGAATGATAACAAGAGGCTGTCCTGCGAGCTAAATTCGATACGCGCGAGTAAAGTGGCGGCCGAAGTAAAAATGGAGGCGTTAATGACAGATAAAATCCGTTTGGAGCTCGAATTACTGAAGGAGCAAACCAAGAGGACATTTGGTATTGACCCGATGCCGTCAGAGACCCGCGATAAGGAAATGAATGCGTCGGTTGCGGTGGTTTCGGACGCCAATTCAAGGGACGCGGCCACGAGTCCAGAGCTGAATCGACAATCATCTTCCAAATCTATATGCTTCCATCCGTCCCTTCCCTCGTACATACATAAGAAGGTCGCGGAAAAAGTCGGAAAGATGGTGCAACAGGGAATTGTGCATTGCAATCCGGGTGACGTGGTACTCGTAGTCTGGGATGCTGTACATGGCAACTACGCGGTATATCAGGAATCTTCGACTTTTTATTTCCTTCATTCGGACTATGTTGACGCACTGGACGTAAGAATGAATCCGAGCGGTTCTCAGAAATGCGTCCTCGCTGAAGTGATCGATAAGGAGTACTGTCATGCGAGGAAGGTAAGATTGTTAGTGATTAATTATTGCAGAATGTAGAGTTGCATTATAATATTAAATAGCATACGACACTCGTTACGGCAAAAAGTGAAATATAATCTCATTGTTCTCCTTCTAGCATAAAAATCGGTATCACGTCCCACGTGGCACGAAATTCTATAGAGTGCGCGCTAAGCCACGAGATGCACGCGCGTTGACAGACGAGACAGGTTCGATGTCGAAGATTCAACTATCGTAATTTTACGTTCAGACTGTGTCGAGAATCCCTTGATTCTTGCCTAGTATAAGCGCTGTGATCGAGGGTTTGCGTCGGCAGGCCGCGTTCGTTAGGGGACCAGCGGCCCCGAACGCAAATTTCGAACTTACGTCTCCGCAACCATCCGGAAACCTCGGATTTAGGCCAAAACCTGCCAGAGCCTCTAGATGCATCCTTGATATCGATGAACGCTGGGGGGAGAGGGTGACCCATGGAAAGAGGTATGCGCAAGTTGGGTAACATGAAATGAGACGGAAGGATGCGCCGGCGTTTTATTGTGATATAAGTAATTTTTAAACGAGTGAAACATATTTGCCGAATGCTGTGGTTAGCTGTGAAGCGTAACGATATTTGTATTCTTCGACTTTCCTTTTTTTATAAACGAAAAAAAAACCAAAGGAATGTGAGTGTCGTCGACGATTTTCTCTTTCAATAATTCGAATAGGCTGACCAGTGTGTGAGAGAGGGAGTTAAACTTCAATATTAGATGTACAATGCGGGAAGACGAAAGCGTGTCCCATCAGACGACGTTCAGCTTCCTCTCTCCGCATTTCGATAATTATGTTTGCATTGTGTGAGACAAGAAAATGTAGCTATAAGTTTTACAAAACCGACATATTATGGGAACGTGCGATTTATATATCGTGAATGTATTATAAATATAATATTATAAATAAATAAATAAATATATATATATATATATATATATATATATATATATATAATCGCATTCGGTTACATATATAATTATATATATATACATATAAATAATGATATATATGTATATAATTAGAGTATGATATATAGTATATATATATATATATATATATAGTAATATAATTATATACATATATCATTATTTATTATATATATATTCATTATATATCATTATATATATATATATATATATATCATTATATATATATACATCATTATATATATATATACACACACACACACTATTGTATGAGGCGTGCAATATCTGCGTACAAAAATCTTGTAGGTCCTAAAGATTTTAGGGCTACAAGATTTTTGTACGCAGATATTGCACGCCTCATACAAGATTTTCTGAAGTGAAAATTGAATGTGTTGTGCAATTTCGTAAATATACCTAATTCGTCGGGTTATTTATACGAAGAGATCGTGCTACGTGACATCGACATATTTTCGATGATTCTCTTTTGACGTCTTGCGTATTTTTTGTCGCAAATTGTCTTTTCACTTTTCGAATACTTTCAGACATATACTTTCATTTTCGTCTTCTCTTGATACTCTTCACAACTTTTTGTAGTAGCAGCGAGTTCGAGAGATAGGTAAACGTAAAAGTCAATGTTTCATTCGAATGGAATGAATGGGACAAAGGCTATAGTACAGTCTACTTACTTCGTCTACATACAATTTTCAAGCGTTAGTTTAAGCAATGCCCCACCGGAGAATCGACTCCGAGAGAGAGAGAGGCGTATACTTCGCGTAGAGAGAATTTTATAAATGTACACATATATGTATATGTATATATATATATATATCCTTTTCTATTATTCGACTGGTATCCACGCGAGTATTCTCATCGCTACACAAAGAGTCGCTTGCGGAGGATTACTCGTAAACTCCTTTAGTTGCATTATCGTGTATCATTATACAATGCTACTATCGTTTCTCGCGACGCGTAAACGCTCGTAGTACAGTACAATAGCTGTGATTATTAGCTTCACGTTCTCACTTCTACTTAGTCACTTCTACTTAATTAAACTTAATTCCTCGCGGTGCAAGCGACGATCCGTTCCTTGCTTGATCGAGGATACAGACACATGTGTGACTTGAATCTTTACTCCTTTTATATAAAAATAAAAAAATAATGCAAAACAAATCCTCGATCTTTGATGGGCGACGATCATCGTTCGTACGCGAACTGTTTCGCGAATTGGTGCAAACACGGAGCGCCGATAAAAAAGGCGGTTTGCAAAATATGCTGATACGTAAGATAAACCGTTCGGTAGGATATTAAGCTACCTCGAGCTCCTCTCGAGGAAACGACAGAAAATCGGTAACAAAAAACTATACACATAGTGGCACTCCCCGGAAAATTCTACCCCTATTTCATATACTTTTGGTAAAAATTCGATTCAGCGGTTTGGGCTGGGCGTTGATGAGTCAGTCAGTCAGGACATCTTCCTTTATATATATAGATATATATAGACACACACACACACACATATACACACACCCTAAAAAAAATTTGTTAATCTGAAAAAATATTTAGTCTGTTCAACTAAACGTTCTTACGAATTTTTCTTCAATGTATATATATATGTATATAAATAAAGTAATAAAGAAACAAAATTATATTTTTTTTTATAAATTTGTATGCTAAAGAAAATGTATTTTTTAAACTAAAAGTTTGACGTAGACGTAACATTATAAAGTAAAAAATTAAAGCTTATATGACAAATTGTACACGGAAAAAAAATAAAGTTACTTCAATTAAACGTCGACTTCACGGGCTACCACAAGCATAAACAGTTAATTCAATTGGATATTATTAGACCAAATATTTAAATTATTAAAACAATTATCTGATATTTTTTGTTCATTGATGTTGTATCAATAAATTTTATCTCAATAACACTGATGCTGACACAAAAAATGATGCTGTTGATACAACATCATCTTCTTTCCGACGATTATGTGTTGTTAACTTTATTTTTTTATAAGAACTAGAACAACACAAGAGCGTGCCATTTGTTTCATTTTATATAGGTACATATATCTCCATATATCTACATATATGCAGTCTGTTCAAGTTTAATATGGAATATACATAAATATTTTATAAATATATAAATTTAAAAGCATTTTCTTGATTTTCATTATTATATAAGTACAGAGTGTCGTTGAACTCAGTGCCAAAACTGATACAACGGCTTTAGCACATGAAAACCAGTAAAAAACATTTAATAAATATATAGTATATGTATATGTATAATACTAATAATATCTAAAGTTATAATTAAATTAATAACATAAAAATTATAAATAATATAAAATAATAAACATATATTTATATAATTTTTGAAAGACAAATCCAATTTATAAGTACAATAATTAATTAACATTACAAAGTTTAGAGCTGATAAAAAAGATGAAATGTATAAGTACGTTTTACTCGCTTATGTATGCTGCATGCTACAGATAAATTTAACATTACAACAAAACTGTCATATGTGTTAAAGTGTTATCACTTATAATTATGATGTAAAAGAGTTTTTAATTTATTGGATAAATAATTGTACGCAAGTGAGAATACAAAAGACAATAATACAAAAGACATAATTAATGCAATTTATGCATTCTTAATAAGATTTTATTTTTTTAATACAACGTATACAAGTGTTATAATTCTATAGTTTGTGTCACATATTTTAAACAATTAACTTTCAGGAACTTCAGGAATATCATAACATCAGAAATGTCAAAATGTCAACGTCAATGTTTCTTGATCACAAACGTACACATTCTCTTCAAACTTTTTATTCAACTTTGCTCTTCTTATTCTGACATTAAAAGAAAAAAACACATTTTTTGTTTATGTTACTTTTTAAACGATTGAAAAGAAAATCCTTATGGCTTCGACATTTTTGCATTAAGATATTCAATTTCAATTTTAATCTTTAAATTATAATATTAATAATAATTAATATATCACAAAGGTGTTATGGATCACTTTCTATCTAAATTATTTTATCATTAAATTAATTCAAGTAATTGTCATCCAAATCGAAGCCACGTATTATTGTATACAATTTGTATAATACAAATCAATATACATATGTACATTTAGAATAAGCAAAGACTTTATAAAGATGTAATTGTAACTTTGTTGTTATTTTTAAGTGTATATGTATATATTCAATGTATTCTTTTTTTCTTGGATTATATATCTATTTATTCTTATTATGATAAATTGTTTTAAAACTCGTTTTTATACCTGCTGTGAAGAACTTTCTTCCGATATCTTTTTCTTAAGTATTCGAGAGACTTTCAAAATTCTTGCCATTGACATATATTCTTCTATTTTTTTCACGTTATTTGTATTTTGTACTAAGAAGTATGGCGGATTAACTGTGAAATATATTATATAATCATTAAATAAAATAAAATTTCAATATTTTCATTTGTTGTTACGTGAAAAATCAATTTATATTCTAACTAAAACATTAATAATGCAAAGGATACCCGGTAGAGTATGTAGATTATGGATACAAAAAGACATTCCAATGATTAAAATTTAATAATAACGTTTAGAGAATTTTAATATTTTATTTATATTGTATTTAATCTAACAAATATATGTCAAATTCTGACACTTTTATCAGTAATACTTTATATATTTTATTACTTTTAATTGTTAATATATATAATATATATATTATTATATCGTTATTACTATTGTGGAAATACATATATTTTTATAATTTACATTTTTTTTATTAATGTTACTGTATATATGATATTTTACTATTATTATTGTTTTTTTCTTTTACATTATCTTTTTGAAATATTTCATAAAAAATTTATTTATTTTACACTATAATAATCCGTCTTATTATATGTGAAAAAATGTGCTGTTTTCTTAATAGTATTTTCTTAATGTATTTTTTATCATTCTTTTATTCTTTTAATATAGAACTATGGAATAGAACTTATTTTAAAATCAATAGGAGATAGAGTTTATTAATAATAATAAACATAAACACTTTACCTGTTGACTACATTATTCCATTAACTGTAACTTTATCACCTTTCCGTACTTTATCAGCTTTCTCACGGTTATAATATTCCTCTTCATTGAAATTCATAATATGGACTTCCAACTTAAACTCACCATTGGTTATCGATCCACAACCAATTATTTTGTCCAACAAGTTATGATGGACGTTCGTAAAATTTGTCTTTATGTAGCCTTTCACAACTATAAAATATATTTATTGTATTCACTGGGAAAATTAAGTTAAATATCCATTATACGAGTATGGTTATTAATTAAATATGTTAACATTTACAAGATCTGTATTCCATGAATATATCGCATAGAGTTTTGTATAATGTTTACATATACCTATGAGAGAAAGAGAGATTGGAATAGAGTATACGTGTGTAAAATATAGGTATAATAAACAATGAAGTAAAATTCACCAATACGTTGTACAGTATTTATGACATCCAAAAATTCAACATGCTCAGGTTCTACGTTTAAGGTATTTTCCAAATCATATTTTCCTAAACTTCTAATAACAGTATTAGAACAAATTTGCAGTTTAAAAGGGACATTACCGTTATTAAAATTCGATCTTTTTGGCGGTCGAGCCTGTACGCCATCCAGATGTATAATCTGTTAGAAAATTGTTTATGATATATTAATCTTTACAATTATACATATACTAGCATGCCCCGCGGCTTCGCTCGCGACCTCATGTGCATGGCTCTCATACGCGTAGCTTTTGCTAATTTTTAAGGATGTTTTATATAGTTAGGCAAAATATAACGAAGTTGATGAAAATTTAATATCATATTCTGTATACTCTTTCAAAGTTCAGGGCCTTTCAAATCGATTCACAATTTAGATAAAAAGTTATCAATTCTTGAAAATCTGTTTTACAAAGGGTTTTACAGAGAAAAGTGTAAACATTAAAAAATGTAACCAATATAATAATATTTTACACAAAAGCAGATCATCAACAAACAAAAATATAGCAACAAAATTTGAAACGATTTACAACTTTTTTTTTTTGAAAAAAATAGTAGTAACAGTTATTTACATTCACTAAATCTACGTCTTTTACATTCTATTAGATGTTTCGTAACTATTTATATACATTTTTTTGTCTTTGGATCCCTGGAGAATTAATATCAGAGTTTTTAATATTTTCTGCATACTTTTGGTTGGGACTGTACCTATAAAACATCCTTAATTTTCAATATTACAAACTTATATTTCGGAAATAAAGTATTTTTGCATATAATATGCCTTACCTCAGTTTTTTGTTAATACCGCCGGCATTAGCATTTTCCGAGCATCAATTATTTCCCGAAAAATTGAAAAAATTTCGGATATCGACGCGTTTCGACGTCGCTCATTGCCGCGCGGCAAGCGTTTCCGCGTCCCAGTAAACGTATGTGCAAGAGTCAACAGCTGGCCTTTGGATTCTTGTTATTCAAACCTAATCTTACCTGTAATTCTTTTTCTCTCCTTTTTTATTTCTTTACCTTTCCTTTTATACGTTTTCTTTTTTCTCGTCTTCCCAAATATTTCTATTTTCTATCTTTCAATTTCTAACTTATAATTTCGCTTTAATTCAAATTTATCATAAGCCTCGTTCAGCAAATTTATCATAAGCCTTGTTCAGAATTTCATCTAAATTATATAAAATTTTAAAATTCTTACATTTGTATTATAACCAACTTAAAAAATGTATTAAGACAATTCGTGTATACCTCTGTTAACGTCACTTCCTCAATTATTTTAAACTTTGCCACTCTCTAATCCGCTAATCGACCTCTTTCCTTAATAAGCATTTACAAACTGATCACAATTTACTTAATATAAACATGAAAATAGCAAATAAGTTTAACCATTTATGTGTGAAACAAAGAACAAGGATTGAATTGAAATCTGGCGAGGAGCACTGAATGTCAAAACATGCCCATACCAACACACTCCCGCTTACATTATTCACATCCCTCCCTCCCCCCTCTCTTTCTTTTTCTCTCACTTTTATACACATACGTACACGCTTAAGCTCTATTAATAAATATGTAAGATTTATATAAATCTAATGTATTCCTTCTCTCTCTCAATTATTTCTTTAAAAATTGGAAAAACTTCGTAACCGATTTCCAAAAAGATACCGGTTCCCAAAAAAATCGCTAACGAAAAATTATACAGTTTATAGCACTCCCCAGGAAATTCTACCCCTCGGTCAATTATTTCTCGAAAAATTAGAAAAATAAAAAAAACCGATTTCCAGAAAATCGGTAACAAAAAACTATACACACAGTGACACTCCCCAGGAAATTCTACCCCTATTTCATATACTTTTGGTAAAAATTCGGTCCATTGATTTCCGAGATCATCGAACACAAACAATCAAACTGACAAACTCTGTCTCTTTATAATAATAGTATAGATATAATGCTATGAATTTGTGAAATTTATATATGTGTATATATATTAATATTATTAAACATAATAAATGACATCATTTAATTAAATAATAATAATAATCGTTTTTATATAAGTTTCAAAATTTGATTTCTTTATATAAAAAAAAACGATTTTATCAATAAAAGCACATAAAAATTTGGTCAAATATATAGATCCAAAGATAATTATATGTACACTCATCAAAATAATAAAAGAGTATATCTACTATAACAAAACGCTTACTTGATTTGATATAATATATTCTTCTACAACATCAACATCGTCGTTCCACACTACGATTTGCACGCGTTTTCCGCTACCATTGTTTAAATAGAATTTAAAAACTTTGTATTGAGATTTATCACCTACATAACGCGGAGCGTCTCTATGCCATCAACGTAACCTACTACCTCACTGTAAGAATAATAAAGTTATTTAAAATATTTAAACAGTTAATGGATATAAATTGTTTTTTAAATGCAACATAAAAAATTGTTACAGATCACAGGATATTAAAAATTGTAAAGACAAAACTATAACCTGAAGTCCATAGAAAAGTAAACATAAATATTTTTATTTTAAGTTTTTATAAATAATAAAAATTTAGGAGTAAACTTACACAGTTGAATCATACATTTGAACATTATCCAGCATTTCGTTAGAAGTTAACATATCCATGGCATTTAAATCTTTGGACTCATTATTGAAATAATCGTCTTCTTCATGCGACTCTTTTAAATTATTTATTTTTTCCATTTTTATATAATACTTTTTTTATTACAAATATGCTTTAAGTGCTCTGTAACATTCAAATCACTCCATTAATAAAAACTAAGTTTAATATGTAATTATTTAAAAAATGATTATTAGAGAAAAAATTTAATTTATTGAAATTATTAATTTGGCGCTGACTTCAAAAAATTAAAAAAAAAAAAAGCTTAAAAATATTATTAATTGGCGCCGACTTTAAAACATTAAAAAAAATTCTTAAATGTATTATTCCATACCTTTTAAATCTTCTTTAGTTTTAAATTTTTTTCATTTTTTTTGAGCTTTTTTGAAGTCAAAAGTTTTTTTTTAATTTATACTTCTTTAGTGCGTTATTCAATTGATACGAATCAAAAATAATAATTTATTATTTTTGTAATTATTAATTATGCATATATATTTTCTTACTGCTCCGCACCCTGATGTTCTAACGCGATATTTAGGACAGTGAAAACCGCATCCGTCCAGTAGTTTAGAAAAAAATCGTAGACATACTCACATACATCATGCTCGCCGAATTGAGAACCTCCTTTTTGAAGTCGGTTAAAAACAAATTATATTTAATTTTTTATCGTGAAATTAAATTTTACACGTGACTGTTATAGTAGGAGAGCCGGCTGCACAAAACCCTCCTTCATCGAACATCCGGCTGAATTTCCCATAATCCTTCCTTGAAAAATGAGGATTTCTTGGTCGGTATTCATAATCGGTTCTTATATTTAAGACCGTCTTAAATACAATCTTAAGGTATTATGAATCAATCACAGAGCCGTATTAGCATAGATATAGACAAGGATATCACTTACATTGCACGCACACATACGCACGAATCGTCATATACACTGTACTCTTATATTAGACTTCTAATCTCGATTTTGAAGGTTTATCGATATTTTCCTTGTTGTGCAATTCAGGGAAACTCGTTTTCACGTTCATATCAATGGTATATCTCTTATAATATGAAGCACATCTTGATGAGTTGATGGCAATCGCTGCAACTCGAGACACCATATTGGGATAAAAGTAGGTAAGGAAATCTGTAATTCTGTAGTTTTTTCTCGTTTTCTATATAAAATCGAAGTTTTCCTGAATCATTGATGTATGTACTGCAATTATGGAGATTATCAAAAATAAATTACTATTTATTTAAAAATTAATAATTAGTGGAAACTAATTATTAATTTTTTCAATAATAAATAAATAGTCAGGTAAATTACTTGTATTAAAAATTATTAATTTGTTAAATATAATAATGTAATTATCACAATTAAATGTGATTTAAAAAAGGTAATTATGAAGGAGAAGGGCTTCCTTATTGATTTGGCTAAAACGTCATAATTTTATATATTTTAGTAAAACATAAATCTGTAAGTTAAAATTCTCGCTTTTAATTATTATTAAAAAAAAATGGGCACAGTAACAACTGTGCCGCAAGCAACACGTAGAACTACGTCAACTGTCACTATTTCATGTTAAAGTATTCGTGATCAAGGAAGGGAGGCCAAGGCCCACACAGGGCTGTAACGCCGAGTTCATCATCAGTGACAGTTGATGTAGTTCTACGTTGTTTGTTGTTTGTATTACATTTAGCTTACATCGAAAGCTTTAGCAACAACGTAGAACTACGTCAACTGTCACTGATGATGAACTCGGCGTTACAGCCCTGTGTGGGCCTTGGCCTCCCTTGATCACGAATACTTTAACATGAAATAGTGACAGTTGACGTAGTTCTACGTGTTGCTTGCGGCACAGTTGTTACTGTGCCCATTTTTTTTAAATTTTTTTTAAAAAATTAAGTTATACGTAGGGGAGACCGGGGCTATTCGTGACACTGCTGAAATTTTGTCGCGGGCCTAACTTTAAAATGCTTGCTGCTAGAAACCTGCAAATATCGATTATAGATCTCTCTTAGTGTCCTCTAGGTACCAACAAAGTGGCATTTGCGTGTCAACTATTTTTCTCTCGCAGTGACAGAAAGTCTGACTTCGAGAGCTGAAAGTAAAATTTTCCAAATCCCGAAAATTTGTTTTCTCGCCGAATATAATAATAAGAGATCCGAAACGGTTAGTTGTATTTAGTCACTCGACTTCACTATTCTTTCTTATTTGTAAGTGACAGATCATGAATGAGGAAAAACCACATCGGGGCATTTCGTGACACGAGCAACTTTTGACTGACTCCGCAGAAATTGCTTCATTGATAGAAGAAAAAAAGGCAAAGCAAACGAAAAACGCTCTCAAAAACACCACGAATTGAAAAGAAAGAACCTGCAGTTCGCAGGGGCCGTGGACGCCCTCGAAAAGTTCCCCGTAATTGAACGTTACCTACTTTTTTCTTTATAATTTTTTATAGATCAGCATATAATATGTAAAATCTAACAAATAAAGGATTTTTCAAAATATAAAGTAGATACAAATTACAAAAACGAAAGAAATCCATATAGTTTGTTCAACCAGAGAAAGTGTCACGAATTACCCCGTGGCCTGTCACGAATTACCCCGGCCCCGGGGCAATTCGTGACACATGACATAGCGATACATTTCTTAATATATTTCGAGACTCGTGAGAGATAAACCTTTTTTTTTCTTTTCTTTTAAACTAGAAGGATGGACGATTACATCGCACTAATAAAAAATTTTTAAGCATTTATACGAAGCGAGAAAAAAATTCGAAACAAAAAAGTGTCACGAATAGCCCCGGTCTCCCCTACTGTTCTATCGCAAAATTCAATGCAGCGTTTACTAACAGGAATTTAGCTAAACTTTCAAACTCTACTATATCGAAACGGTAACAAATAGAGAGTTCGGTCGAAATTTTTTATAAAAGGGACTCCTTAAGCTTTAAAATGAGATGTCATTTATTAGTCTACGATTAATATTTTCGAAGATCTAAACGTTCAAAGTGAGACATGTTTTCGTTGAATCTACAAGAAATTTTGCGAAACTTTAAAACGCTACTATAACGAAACGGAAAGAAATAGAGAGTTCGGTCTAGATTTTTCATAAAGGGGACTTCTTAAGCTTTAAATTGAGATGTCAATAATTACTCTACGATTATTAGTTTCGAAGATATAAACGTTCAAAGTGTGACATGTTTTCGTTGCATTTACAAGAAATTTAGCTAAACTTTCTAACGCTACTATATCTAAACGGAAAGAAATAGAGAGTTCGGGCTGGATTTATCATAAATGGGACTTCTTAAGCTTTAAAATGAGATGTCAATGATTACTCTACGATTATTAGTTGCGAAGATCTAAACGTTCAAAGTGTGACATATTTTCGTTACATCGTTAAGAAATTTAGCTAAACTTTCTAACGCTACTATATCTAAACGGAAAGAAATAGAGAGTTCGGGCTGGATTTATCATAAATGGGACTTCTTAAGCTTTAAAATAAGATGTCAATGATTACTCTACGATTATTAGTTGCGAAGATCTAAACGTTCAAAGTGTGACATATTTTCGTTACATCGTTACATCCGTGGATACCCCCCATACCGCGGAGAAAGACGTAGTTCTACGTCAAAAAGTTATTAAGTACTAAAATTGATAGCTGCTTGGTTAGAATGTTTATCATACTAACATAATGTAGACGCACATGATTATGCGTAAGTGACGTAAAAGTGCATAAAATTATAGTAATAATACAGTATAACAGCAATCTGCCCTATAATAGACTGACGCCTTACTTTAATTATGTGCTATTATTTAAATTTGTATTTATTATACTCTGTATTTATATAGACTTTTCAATATACCAATTATTTTCTGCTTTAAAAAAAAACTATTTCTATTATTTTTATTAACTATATAGAAGAATAAACTCTATTTCTATTATCTTTTTTAACTATATAAAAAAGATCATAGAAATAGAGTTTATGCGTTTTTTAAAGCAGAAAATAATTGGTATATTAAAAGCCTATATAAATACAAAGTCAATTAATAGCACACAATTAAAGTAAGGCGACTATTATGAAAAGTTGCTGTTATACCGCACTATTACTGTAATTCCATGCACTTTTACGTCACTACGGATAATCTTGTGCGTCCTACATCATGTCAATATAACAGACATCCTAACCACGCAACAATCAATTTCAGTATTTAATAATGTTTTTCCTAAAATTGAGTGCGACAGTTTTAACTTACAGATTTATGTTTTACGCACCAAAATATACAAAATTGTAAAGTTTCACCTAAATCGGTAAGGAAGACCCTCTCCTTCATAATTACCTTAAAAAATAATTATGTTACTGTCATATAATATTTCCAAACAATAATTTAATTACAATTATATTGCAATCTTACCTTGTTAAAACTTCATTACCAAAGAGTTTGCCATACTCCAAAGTAAAGTCTCAATGTAATGAAAATTAAAAAAGTTAATATCTAAATAAAGAGAATCGTGTATGCGCTCTATCAGAAAATCCATTATTATCCGCCAGTCTTCAAATATCTGCAGAAAAAATCCTCTGATGACTGACAATGAAATATAAAAATTTGAGTTAAAGTTTGCATTAAAAATATAAACTGGTTTATCCACCACTTCCAAAAACTTTACTATTATAATTTTTATTATGATATATTTAGATTAAATATTAATTAATCCTTTTAAAATCTAATCTTTTTTGTGTGTAAGAAGAACATATTAATTTAATATTTTTTAAAATGTTAGAGGTCACTGAATACGAATATAAAATTTACCAAAATTTATTTTGCTGTTATTGTTTTTGTGAATAATTAATATTTCCAAACACCAAGATATAAAATCAACGTCTATCATAATATAATAGACTCGAATCAATTAATATTTTAACTTGTCTACAGATCACTTTCTCGTTTTCTTCAACTTTTACAAAACAGCAATTTGCAAGACATTTACAAGACATCGTATGCATGCGTGTGTAATTTTGGATGTAACTTCCTTTTTAAAGATCATAAAGATATTAATGATCTCACACACACACACTATCTGTCACGTACTACCTTTACGTTTTCATAAAAAGTGTTTCCTGTCCGATAGCATAAGCAAAATTAATTTTAGGAAATCTAAATTATTTTATCTTTTTCTGAAGGTAGAATAAAAAACGAAACTAAAAATCAAGTTCTTTTCAAATAATAGACAATTTGAATAATTATTAGATATAGAATAATTTTATATAAAGAAAGCCATTATAAAAAAAGAGAGATCTCGGAGATGTTTTTCATCAAGAAGTGCGGGCGCGCTATCAATCTTCAAAAAGACACCGAAAATTTACCGGCTTTTACGATCGCGTTATTAATGCTGCCTAATCTATACTTATTGACCGCTGTTTTGTTATTTTAAGAACCCGCTATTTTGTTTTATCAGCGTGCTTTCTGTGTTTTATTATTGTGACTTTGACTGTTGTAACGTTCGGACGCATTTGACAGGATGTTCTGTTTCAACTATCTCTTGACTAATTGTATCTTTTACTTCTGCTTTTGCCGACGCATAAAACTTGTAAGTCATTTTTGGCATCCTTTTCGCTATGTTTCATATATGTTTATACATCTCTGTAATCATCCTTTCAGCTTTATGAAGCATGATGTATTTTGGGAACTATATTAAGCGACATAGGATGGATATGCGTGGAGTGCTAGCAATAATTATTGTTATTTTCCACACTTGAAAAGGCCCAGATGTTGGCCGAAACGTTGTGAGATAATCTCAGTAAAGCAGGGGGGGGGGCGGAACTTACTGCTTCCTCGCATACACTTTCCGCCGCAAAAAAGTGCAGTTTTTATTTAACAAAGTTTTTTATTTTAAATAAACAAATAAATACTTTTAATAAATAAATAATTTGTTCTAATTTACAAAATAATTTTTTTGTATTTTGTTTATTTAAAAAAACAAACAAATATTATTTTAAATACAATTTTTACATTTAAAAAATGCACTTTTTTCTTTAAACAAATCACTTTATGTATTTTAAAAAATATGTCTTTAAATTTAAAAACATCTTTTTAATCATAATAAATATTTCTTAGAATTAAATCAACCACATTCAAAGAAATTTATTTTTTTGTTTAATAAATTTTTTTCTCACTGTATATATGTATATATATATTATATATATTATATATATAGATATATATACATTCGCCTTATAGATTCGAATATATTTAAGGTGGTAATAGAGTTAATAAGCACGTGATCACTTCTCCCAACCTTTCCTTCTCCCCACCAACGACAATTAGAAAAGGAAAGAGTTTCCCCAAGAATTTTCTCTCAGTTACTCCTTTAGATCTCCCTGAAAGGTCTCCAATGGGAATGCACAGTCTATTATATACGTCTATACGCGAACGTTGTTTCTGCAGTAACTTACAATATTTCCTTCGCGTAAACGGTATTTTTTTGCGTAAACAGGATTTTGTAGTAACTTACGATAATTTACTCCGCGTAAACAAGTGAATCGTAACCCTATAAGCGCATAATATTCCTAGAATATTATATGAATATTATTAAAAATTAAAATAATATTAAAATAATATTCCTAGAATATGATATAATATTTTTTAATATCGTGGGACTATTCTGTGGATGTTATATGTCCACTTCATATAATATTAAATAAATAATATTATTTAATGTTATTAAAATATTATTTGAGAAAAGAAAAATTATTTAATATATTTAATATTATTTAATATAATTTTATATAATATTATTTAATATTATAATAATATTCTAAATATTTAAGAATTAATATTATTTAATATTATAATGATATTCTGAATATTAAAAAGTAATATTATTTAATATTATTTAATATTATAACAATTAAGTTATGTGATCGGTAATCGCTACTCTGCATGAAGATATATGATATATGGACAAATGGGAAAAATGATAAATTTTATTACTTTCATCAAATAAAATATTTATTCATAATTTCGTACATCTTTTAATTCGTAGAGCAAATCTTCTAATCTTAAAAAAAAAACATCTTTCAGGAAACGGTATTTATCGTTTAGATTAGATAACTAATTGTAAGATATATCTCACACAATAAACATAAATTATAAAAAAATCGTCAGACAATAAAGGTATATCTTGATAAACAGAAATTATTTAAAAAAAAACATAAAATGCATGACTTCTTTTTTTTTTTCATTAAATTTCAAATTAAATGCTATAGGAAAATAATCATTCTTGTCTCTTGTTTTTTAGTCGATCCGTTGCGTGAGCTAACCAAATTTTAATAGGTGCGCTTACATCCCCCTCAGTGACATCCTTGAACTTGCTTCTTACAACACCTAAAATAATCATAAAACGTAATTATAGAACAAAATAATAAATTTAAACTTTGATAATGTAAATATATTTTGTTGTTAAAATGTAATGAAATTCAAAGAAAAATTAAGTATATAAAATTTCGTGTCATGCAAAAAATAAAGTTTGAACGTGCCATTATTAACAATTTTATAATATATTTCAAGAAATGTTTACTTCTTTAAATCTCAAAAAGCAGTATTAACATTTACCTACATAAAAAATAGAATTTTTTACTCATATGGAAAATAATTAAAAAAATTAAAAAATGGCATTATCAAATGTTTTGTAACATGTCAACAACTCTATACTTTTACATAAACGACGTTATCAATTTAAGTAAATTATAAGTCTATTCTTACCATATATTATTTTCCATAAAAACAATGTTTTAAATCTGTTTGTTTTCTTTTTGTCCAGTCCAACTGAATTTTGTAGCTACTTCGTTTGTAAACAATGTTGTCATAATTCTCGTAACGGTTTTTTTCATAGTACTTTGTGAGTAGAAATAAAGTGCCGATTTCTGTAAAAAAATAAATTTTGATAACGGATATTTACAATAATATACCAATTACATTTCTAAAAAAAAGTGGAAATACTGTAAAACTTAAAAAATGTCTAAATTTTTCTAAATAAGTAAAAAATATACAAGTATTATTCAATAATATGTTTATCTATACTTACAACTTGGTTTTTAAATGTCTCATCATGTTTTAATTGTTTCGGTACTGTAACTAAGCCATCCTTCAGTAAAACTATGTAAAATTTGTCATTTTTCTGTACTTTTCCTGGAAACAAATGGTAAAAATGTACGCACATGCTAACATTTTGCTTCTTAGGTTATTTTATGCAATGTAGTACTTACCTATGACACTCATAATGCTGATTAATTATAAATACGTGGAAACGTATTTCTAGATTTTTCCTTTGTCGAACGGAATTTCACTGCGTACTGCTGAACAACGTGTACGCTCGGACACGGTCGCTCGCTTGTATGCGACTGTGCGACCACGTGCGACCAAAAGCCGATCACTGGCGGCACCGTATTTCTAGATTTTTCCTTTGTCGAACGGAATTTCACTGTGTACTACTAATTAGCCTACGCTGCAGAACGTGTGACGACGTGGCATTAGATATTATAAATACGTGGCACTGTATTTCTAGATTTTTCCTTTGTCGAACGAAATTTCACTGTGTACTACTAACTATAGCCTATGCTGAACAACGTGTGTGCCGACGACGCACCAGCCGAATATTGCCTTTTACCAGCCATGCGCTGGCCGCGCTGTCCGTGGAGGGGAGCTAGGCCGGCTAGCTAGCTGCGCACGTAGTCGCACGGTCGCTGGTCGCATACAAGCGAGCGACCGAGCCTAGCTCCCCTCCACGGACAGCGCGGCCAGCGCATGGCTGGTAAAAGGCAATATTCGGCTGGTGCGTCGTCGGCACACACGTTGTTCAGCATAGGCTATAGTTAGTAGTACACAGTGAAATTTCGTTCGACAAAGGAAAAATCTAGAAATACGGTGCCACGTATTTATAATATCTAATGCCACGTCGTCACACGTTCTGCAGCGTAGGCTAATTAGTAGTACACAGTGAAATTCCGTTCGACAAAGGAAAAATCTAGAAATACGGTGCCGCCAGTGATCGGCTTTTGGTCGCACGTGGTCGCACAGTCGCATACAAGCGAGCGACCGTGTCCGAGCGTACACGTTGTTCAGCAGTACGCAGTGAAATTCCGTTCGACAAAGGAAAAATCTAGAAATACGTTTCCACGTATTTATAATTAATCAGCATTATGAGTGTCATAGGTAAGTACTACATTGCATAAAATAACCTAAGAAGCAAAATGTTAGCATGTGCGTACATTTTTACCATTTGTTTCCAGGAAAAGTACAGAAAAATGACAAATTTTACATAGTTTTACTGAAGGATGGCTTAGTTACAGTACCGAAACAATTAAAACATGATGAGACATTTAAAAACCAAGTTGTAAGTATAGATAAACATATTATTGAATAATACTTGTATATTTTTTACTTATTTAGAAAAATTTAGACATTTTTTAAGTTTTACAGTATTTCCACTTTTTTTTAGAAATGTAATTGGTATATTATTGTAAATATCCGTTATCAAAATTTATTTTTTTACAGAAATCGGCACTTTATTTCTACTCACAAAGTACTATGAAAAAAACCGTTACGAGAATTATGACAACATTGTTTACAAACGAAGTAGCTACAAAATTCAGTTGGACTGGACAAAAAGAAAACAAACAGATTTAAAACATTGTTTTTATGGAAAATAATATATGGTAAGAATAGACTTATAATTTACTTAAATTGATAACGTCGTTTATGTAAAAGTATAGAGTTGTTGACATGTTACAAAACATTTGATAATGCCATTTTTTAATTTTTTTAATTATTTTCCATATGAGTAAAAAATTCTATTTTTTATGTAGGTAAATGTTAATACTGCTTTTTGAGATTTAAAGAAGTAAACATTTCTTGAAATATATTATAAAATTGTTAATAATGGCACGTTCAAACTTTATTTTTTGCATGACACGAAATTTTATATACTTAATTTTTTCTTTGAATTTCATTACATTTTAACAACAAAATATATTTACATTATCAAAGTTTAAATTTATTATTTTGTTCTATAATTACGTTTTATGATTATTTTAGGTGTTGTAAGAAGCAAGTTCAAGGATGTCACTGAGGGGGATGTAAGCGCACCTATTAAAATTTGGTTAGCTCACGCAACGGATCGACTAAAAAACAAGAGACAAGAATGATTATTTTCCTATAGCATTTAATTTGAAATTTAATGAAAAAAAAAAGAAGTCATGCATTTTATGTTTTTTTTAAATAATTTCTGTTTATCAAGATATACCTTTATTGTCTGACGATTTTTTTATAATTTATGTTTATTGTGTGAGATATATCTTACAATTAGTTATCTAATCTAAACGATAAATACCGTTTCCTGAAAGATGTTTTTTTTTTAAGATTAGAAGATTTGCTCTACGAATTAAAAGATGTACGAAATTATGAATAAATATTTTATTTGATGAAAGTAATAAAATTTATCATTTTTCCCATTTGTCCATATATCATATATCTTCATGCAGAGTAGCGATTACCGATCACATAACTTAATTGTTATAATATTAAATAATATTAAATAATATTACTTTTTAATATTCAGAATATCATTATAATATTAAATAATATTAATTCTTAAATATTTAGAATATTATTATAATATTAAATAATATTATATAAAATTATATTAAATAATATTAAATATATTAAATAATTTTTCTTTTCTCAAATAATATTTTAATAACATTAAATAATATTATTTATTTAATATTATATGAAGTGGACATATAACATCCACAGAATAGTCCCACGATATTAAAAAATATTATATCATATTCTAGGTATATTCTTAAATTATTCATTTAATATTCTAAGGATATACCAAGAATATTATTTAATATCAAATAATATTACGCGCTTATAGGGAAGTTACTACAGAAGTAACGTGCGCGTAAATAGGCCTGTCAGTAAAGACACCAAAATTTGAAAATTTAACTTTAATTACAAAAGTTTTCAAACTGTGATGGAACATTGGGTAAGTTGATATAACAATAAATCTCATTTTGCAACCATTCCCGAGATCCGGAACATGTTAAACATTGCAAAAAAATGTTAATTTATTATAACTTTGCAAAAAAAATTGCAAAATATAAAAAAACCGACAAAATATCTCAGTAAAGCAGGGGGGGCGGAACTTACTGCTTCCTCGCATACACTTTCCGCCGCAAAAAAAGTGCAGTTTTTATTTAACAAAGTTTTTTATTTTAAATACACAAATAAATACTTTTAATAAATAAATAATTTGTTCTAATTTACAAAATAATTTTTTTGTATTTTGCTTATTTAAAAAAACAAACAAATATTATTTTAAATACAATTTTTACATTTAAAAAATGCACTTTTTTTTTTTAAACAAATCACTTTATGTATTTTAAAAAATATGTTTTTAAATTTAAAAACATCTTTTTAATCATAATAAATATTTCTTAGAATTAAATCAACCACATTCAAAGAAATTTATTTTTTTGTTTAATAAATTTTTTTCTCACTGTATATATGTATATATATTATATATATTATATATATAGATATATGTACATTCGCCTTATAGATTCAAATATATTTAAGGTGGTAATAGAGTTAATAAGCACGTGATCACTTCTCCCAACCTTTCCTTCTCCCCACCAACGACAATTAGAAAAGGAAAGAGTTTCCCCAAGAATTTTCTCTCAGTTACTCCTTTAGATCTCCCTGAAAGGTCTCCAATGAGAATGCACAGTCTATTATATACGTCTATACGCGAACGTTGTTTCTGCAGTAACTTACAATATTTCCTTCGCGTAAACGGTATTTTTTTGCGTAAACAGGATTTTGTAGTAACTTACGATAATTTACTCCGCGTAAACAAGTGAATCGTAAGTTACTACAGAAGTAACGTGCGCGTAAATAGGCCAGTCAGTAAAGACACCAAAATTTGAAAATTTAACTTTAATTACAAAAGTTTTCAAACTGTGATGGAATATTGGGTAAGTTGATATAACAATAAATCTCATTTTGCAACCATTCCCGAGATCCGGAACATGTTAAACATTGCAAAAAAATGTTAATTTATTATAACTTTGCGAAAAAAATTGCAAAATATAAAAAAACCGACAAAATATCTCAGTAAAGCAGGGGGGGGGGGGCGGAACTTACAGCTTCCACGCATACACTTTCCGAAACGAGGTGCCACATGGGTTTACAACTTTCCAAGCGTGGAAAGCCCACGCATGTACTTTTAGTTAGCCTTATTTTTTGGTTCTCTTTCGTTAGATTCACGATTTTTTGGTTTTATTTCCAAAGCGAATAAAAAAATCGTGGACATAGCACGGAAAAGAACCACAAAAACGTACACTTACCGACAAGATTCGGGTTCGTTTTCTTAATAAAATTTATTTCATAACCTGCATTGTCATCTCGACTTCTGTTTTAACGTTACTGCTGCGGAAATCCGTCACAATTGTATTGCAACTTCAGGCGCTAGTCCATTTGATTGTAAAAAAGATATGCGAGTAATTATAGGTGATGAACCGAAGTCAACCCGCCGTACCGCTCTGTATCGTCTTGATACACCCTGTACATCACCTGGCAGAGGCCCCGTCGGGAGACGAAACGCTTGAACGCCGCGATGAAGTCCTCAGAGCAGTAATCGGAGACGACATCCAGGTGTACCGCTCAGGCATAAAAAGATGACGAGGAACGCCTTGAGCGCTTTGTTTCCGCGCCTCTTCGAGGTCCTCATCATGACGGGGCCCGCGTAATCCACTCCGGTGTGTTGGAACGGGCGGAAAGGAGTAACTCGTGGTTGAGGTAGGTCACCAATCAGTTGCTGTGCTGGTGCCGCCCGCCATCGTACGCACGGAAGACAGCGATGGATATGACGCTTTACGGCGGCGCGCCCTTTTGGAATCCAGAATTTTTGTCTCACAGGGGAGTATCAACCCTGGTAATAATGGATTCTTTTCATTTTTATATATGTTGTAGGGGGTGTCCCCCTGTATACGTCAGTAAACGGAAAAGTCGCGACGGGCCTTAGTTTACGAGAAAATTAATTTAAAAAATTACGAGTGCCAGAAAACCCGGGACGTTAAAGTAATTTTCACATCGAACCGCATGGAGCAGCGGCGAGTGACAGTGACTCGTACGCTGCAGATCCGGGTTCTCTCTTTTTCTAATTTTTTTTTTTTTTGTTACACTTGATCTCCACCAAAATATTATTATTAATTTAATTTAATTTAATCCTTGATCCAAATTAAATTAATTTAAATAAAAATAATATTTTGGTGGATATCAAGTGAATTTTTCTGTTACATTTTTGTTTTGATGCGTCTTTTTTGTAAGAAAAAAGTGTATGCAAGATAATGGAGACAATTTTTATTTTATTTTAATCACATTTAACGTTTATTGTATTATACAGAACATGTTTCAGGATGGTACTTATCGTAAAAACAAGAAAAACATAAATTTTTAGAACACCAAGCACATTTTATAAAAGCGACGTTTTGACAAGCACACGGTTTTTTTAATAACGATACCGGAAAACACAAATCGTTAACATTTAAAAAAATAGTTCTTTCTTCCGTCAATTTTGAAGCAAACCATGCATATTGAATCATTGGAATGAAATCTGGAGCGCTTAATTGATGCAAAAGTAGAGATTTCATTCCAATGATTCAATATGCATGGTTTGCTTCAAAATTGACGGAAGAAAGAACTATTTTTTTAAATGTTAACGATTTGTGTTTTCCGGTATCGTTATTAAAAAAAACCGTGTGCTTGTCAAAACGTCGCTTTTATAAAATGTGCTTGGTGTTCTAAAAATTTATGTTTTTCTTGTTTTTACGATAAGTATCATCCTGAAACATGTTCTGTATAATACAATAAACGTTAAATGTGATTAAAATAAAATAAAAATTGTCTCCATTATCTTGCATACACTTTTTTCTTACAAAAAAGACGCATCAAAACAAAAATGTAACGGAAAAATTCACTTGATATCCACCAAAATATTATTTTTATTTAAATTAATTTAATTTGAATCAAAGATTAAATTAAATTAAATTAATAATAATATTTTGGTGGAGATCAAGTGTAACAAAAAAAAAAAAAAAATTAGAAAAAGAGAGAACCCGGATCTGCAGCGTGCGAGTCACTGTCACTCGCCGCTGCTCCATGCGGTTCGATGTGAAAATTACTTTAACGTCCCGGGTTTTCTGGCACTCGTAATTTTTTAAATTAATTTTCTCGTAAACTAAGGCCCGTCGCGACTTTTCCATTTACTGACGTATACAGGGGGACACCCCCTACAACATATATAAAAATGAAAAGAATCCATTATTACCAAGGTTGATACTCCCCTTGCAGGGCGCTCAACGTGAGTTGCACGCCGCCATGGAGCACTCTCCGGTGACAGGCCTCAATGATCAGTTTGGTGAGATGCGAAGTGGCTGGCAGGATGCCAGCTTGGGTGTCTCTCGTCGTAGGCCAACAGGGCATGCTTAAGACGCCCGCCCACACGCAAGACGCCTTGTGGGTCGACAAACGGCTGCAGTTTCGCCAGGGAAGTTCGATGCTTCAGCGGCCTTTGTTGCTTGTCATTTTTTAATTCAGCCTTGTAATTTTCAGCTTGTACCTTGCGGATCTAGGCCAATAGTGCGGCGTCGATCTCGTCCGTCGTCAGAGTCCAGTCATTTCGGCCTGTCTTCTCTCGTGACTTCTCCCGCTCAGCCGGGCATCGCGCCCGGAGGGCTCGCGAACACCAAGCAGAGCAGTCTGGCTAGCGAGGAGTAGCGCGTCAGCAACTCAGGCTCGGGTTCCGTTGAAGTTCCGATTGCCACATGAATCGTGCGTTGTTCTGGCATGTCGTCAGTGTTAGTGGGACTGACCGACGTCAGCCATGGCCCGGTCGTGGTAGTGAGCCATGGAGATTCTCGCCACCACAACTCGTGATCCACCAGTTGTCTCGGAGTCAGACCACGGGAGGCGCAATCAGCGGGATTGTCCTTTCCCGCCACATGGTGCCATCGTGCCGAGAGAAGCGTGACCTGGATGTTCGTCACGCGGTTGGCCACGAAAATTTTCCACCGCGCCGGGAGGGAAATAATCCAGGCGAGAACCACCTCGGAGTCGGAATACAAGTGGGCAGGAGCTGTCAGCTGCAAAACAGTAAGTGTATATTCGGCGAGTTTGGTTAGGAGATTCGCGGCGAAAAGTTCCAATCTGACGAAATTTTCTTCAGCGGCACAACCTTCGTCTTCGCGCACACAAGGGTAGTGACCGTTCTCCGTTTCAGCGCGCAGGTAGAGTACCGCCGCATACGCCCTCTCGGACGCGTCCGCGAATTCGTGTAGCTCCAGCAGGCTCCCGGACGGCCCGTGCTTTAACCAGCGTAGGATGCGAACGTTCTCTAAAACCAGCAACTAGGAGGTGGAAGTCGCGCCAGCGGTGGGCCTCCTCGTCAGGCATTGGAGTATCCCAATCGAGCCCCTGCATCCATGCCGTCTGGATGAACAACTTGGCCCGAATCACCACCGGAGCGAGCCAGCCCAGCGGGTCGAATAGCTGTGCCGTAAGCGATAACACTGTTCGCTTCGTGGCCAACGGTGTCTCTCTCGCTTTGATGAAGAATGAGAAGTCATCTTTTGTTGGGTTCCAGAGAACGCCGAGTAAGGATTGAGACTCCTGGAATTGTCAAAGTCGCTGGGCCCCTTGGAGCCGGTCTTCGGGGGAGATGCCCTGTAGCAGCGCCGCGTCGTTTGCGGCCCACTTCTTAAGCGGAAAGCCGCCCGCCTTGCAGATGTCTATAAGCTGATCCCGCCTTTTAAGGGCCTTTGTGAGCGTGGAGGCCCCCGAGGTGACGTCGACGACGTACGTGTTCTCTTCTAGTGTCTCGGCGTTTTCCGGGAACCAAGCTCTTTCATCTTTGGCAAGCTGTTTCAGCGTGCAGATGGCGAGAAACGGAGCACACGCCTGGCCGTAAGTGATCGTGTTTAGGATATATTCGAGGATGGTCATCTGGGGATCGTCTCGCCAAACAATCCGCTGAAGATCACGGTCCTCCGGATGCACCAGGATCTGACGGTACATTTTGACGATGTCGGTGACGAAAACGAACAGATGTACCGCCACCGGAGTAGGGTGTCCGCCAGAGCTGGCAGTAGGTTGGGTCCTACCAGCAGATGATCGTTCAACGAAGCTCCCGATGGCAATGAAGAGGAGCCGTTGAATACAACCCAAAGTTTTGTGGTGGTGCTTGCTGCCTTGAGTACGCCATGATGTGGAAGGTAGCATACCCTACGGAGAGCATTCTCCTGTATGTCAACGGGTGTCATATGCTGCAGTGACTCATAATCCCGCATGAATTGCACGTATTGCTGTTGCAGGTCGCCATCACGCTGGAATCGTGCCTCCATCCGGAACAGTGAGCGAACGGCAGTGTGGCGCGTCCCCGAAAAATCTGACATTGCTTCTCAGAGGCAACCGCACGGTGTACCTGCTGTCGGAGGAACGAGAGTGAGTGGTGACGAACAAATCCTCGCACGCCTGCTCGTCCGGAGTGAGAGGAACCGCGGCTCGCGGCAGCTCCTTTTGCTCCCAAAAGAGCCTCACCATTCTAGTGAGCTCGTCGTCGGATGCGCAGTGGTGGGCGGTGGCTCGTGCCGTCGGATTGGCTGCATCCGCAATGCCCGAAATGAGCCATCCTAATGTGGTTTTCTGCGCCACAGGTTCTCTAGGGCCGCCTTTTCGAACGCCCTCCAGCAGGATTGCCGAGAAGACCTCGGCACCAAGTAACAGCTCAATGGGCTCGTTGGAGGCATACTCTCGGTCGGCCAAAGTTAGGCCTGTCAGGTGGGCCCACGTTTTCTCCTTGACCTCTGTCGCCTCCGCATACACCGTCAACCGAGGTAGGACAAGTGCCTGCACGGAAATCTTGTCACCCCCCGCGGAAAGGCAATTGTTAAGACAGATTCTCAATCCAAAACAAGCAAGAAAAATGAAGTGAGAAGCCATGCACAGAAATAAGCAGTGCTAAAAATGCAAATACCCCTAAGAAATCTGAAGCTGCAATTAAAACAGGTATACTTATGTTCAGTTTATTAAATCTTTATACAGATAGATATTATTATTACCTAAATTTGACATGACCAAAATTTTACACAGACTTTAAAACGGACGGTAAATAAAATATCGGTTTGAAAGAGTCCAATAATAAAACAAGTAAACTAAAATCCGAGAAGGTGAAAAAGTCTTCCAGTAAAAATAATGCACAGTCCAAAATTGTTACAGGTTTTCCTCCAAAACAAAAAGAGAAGCATGAAAGGCAGCTCTGACGGAGACTTGGATATAAGCGATAAGCATAATGATTAGATCTCTAACAATCGAATAATTCAACATCTATCTCTGCATCAGAAAAAGACAAAGATACAGGAAAATCACTAAGTAGGAAGAAAGCCAAAAGAATTTATTTGACGAAAGAAAAGAAAAGAAGAAACAGCGTGTTGTAATATATGAAAAATATCTTCAAAAGGCAGCATTAAAAATCCTGGTTTAAAAAAATCCCTCAAAAGAGAGTAAAAAGCTTTACATGTAACAATAATATTAATGATAATCCTGAAGGGAATACATAGATACTGTTCTATGATAAGATTTTCAATTGACTTGATTTTTAGGGTACCGAGAATTGCTTAAGGAGGGAGTCTCGTGTTGTGACCGTAGCTGTAAAGGAGGGACTTTGTCAGGATGTAGGCGCCCAAAAGATTAGGATCTACGCACTAAGAAAATTTTTTGGAAGTCAAAATATTTCAGGCATGACCGTAAGTATATAATTACAATTAATTATTTGTACGAAGGCCAAGAGTTAATGAATTGTTACATTAGCAGTTGCCAGAGAAGAAAGAATCGCTCATGTGGCTAATAGATAATACTTATCTCAGAGAGACTTCATCGAGAAAGGGATGAGAGGAAATATTATGTGGATGCTACTTTTGATGCATGCTTGCTTCTCGTTTGTTATACCGGCTGACAAAATGTCATGAAGCTCTGATGAGTTGATACGATTTCCGAACTGGTTCAAACGAAATTCGAAGGCAATAGAATTTAACCGGTACTAATTATAGAATACTTTTATTATAACGTAATGCGCATTGTGATTATACCAAACTTTATTAGCAGCGTTTTGTTCATTATGTATTACTTCTAGATTAATGCAAGATTGAGTTGACAATGTATACGCGATTAAGGGAAGACACCACTGTAACTGCCCATTTTCGACTGCCTTCTTTGGTTTTTTTTTTTGAGAAAAAAATAAAATATATGGTCAAAAGAACTTTTAGGCTTTATTAGACATATATTAAAGTATGTAGAAAAAATTTTTTACTTGTTAAAAAAATACAAAATGGCGGCGCACGAGTTGCTATAGCTTTCAGCTAACCCTCTCCGCGGCCCTCTACTGCGTGCTATTTTGTATTTTTTTAACAGATAAAAAAATTTTTTTACGTACTTTAATATCTGTCTAATAAAACCTAAAAGTTTTTTTGACCATATATTTTATTCCTTTCTTAAAAGGGAACGTATGAGTAGACCGCAAAAAAAAGGTGAAGTTCGGGTATTTTTATCTTAGAAACTATTAATTCGATTCAATCCGGGTATTTTTTATTTAAATGTATATACATTGAGGCACGTTCACAAATTTTTTTAAGGGAATTCATTCCCTTGGAGCGCTGTTCTCGTGGCCGGCGTAAAATGTGTTTTTGAAGTCGGTGAGCAAAATATTTCGAGAACGGCTGGACCGATTTGCTTCAAATTTACACACAATGTTTTGCGATAGTTTATCTCGTTTTCATCGGGAGATTTTTTTTTACTCAACTAGTTTTTTTTTTAATCAGACTGTAAAGGTCGAAAATTTGGGTCGAAACATGAATCTTGAGTTCAAACAGTCGACGTTTCGGTAAAAAAAATTTTTTTAAATAAAAGCTCCCGATAAAAATTGCTTTATGTATTGCTATTTAAAAATCCGTTTCAATTTTACGTTTCAGATCAACCGACTGCGAGAAATCTTGCTCACCGTGAACCGTGTTTGCGAAAACACATTTTACGCCGGCCACGAGAACAGCGCTCCGAGGGAATGAATTCCCTTAAAAAAATTTGTGAACGTGCCTCAATGTATATACATTTAAATAAAAAATACCCGGATTTAATCGAATTAATAGTTTCTAAGATAAAAATTCCCGAATTTCACCTTTTTTTCTTGCGGTCTACTCATATGTTCCCCCTAAAAAAAAAGGAAAAAAAAGCAGTCGAAAATGGGCAGTTACAGTGGTGTCCTCCCTTAAGCGCGGATGCAAATAAGAATGTCCTAAATATGGATTATCTATAATATGTAGCAGTGCAGTATGTCACGTTGGGAGAAAGCTTCCCTTATTTCAGAACAAATAAGACTGTTTGGCAAAACAAGATTTTATGAGAATTCGAATCATAGCAATGAAAATTAATGTTAAGTTCTTCAGATGAGAACGACGAAGAAACTCAGACATTGAAATTAATATATTACGAGTACGTATGCCATATTTTGTACCCAAATTTATTATACAAAAGTTTTAATAAATCACATTTTGTATCTAGTTTGATGATGGAATTGGCACATCATAAGGGTTTTGGCATTTGGAGTTGTGTCGATATAACCGAGCAGTACTGGAAACTACGACAATTCGGGCCGAGCCGAAGAAAAGACATTGCGTTTTCTCCTTTATCTTATCCTCGCACCTGAGCAGGCTGATTTAATTGATAACAGATTACTCGCTGATAAACTCCTTGATGAGATACACACTTTTACAAGTAATGAATGTGATTATATTGAAATATTTAAAATATCTATTTTATAATATATATATATATATATATATATATATATATATATATATATATATATATGTATGTATATTTCGGTTCTAACATACGGTGCGGAAACTTTTACTCTGACACAAAATTTAATGATAAATTATTAATTAATTATACAAAATGAATATTGTAAGATTTGTTAATGGTGATTTCTGCCATTATTTAAACTTACATTAAATAAAATTTATTAGCCGACTTATAATTTAAATTTGCACACATATACTAATTGCTGACTTTTGTCCTGTGCATAAACATTGTGTGCAAAAAATAATTTAAGTAATAAAATTATAATATATCATGATTATGATGAACTATGGTACAAGCTTTTTTCGTAAGAGAGATGTCTTTCGTTTTCTTAGTAAAATATATTTCATAACCTGTATTGTCATCTCGACTTCTGTTTTAACCCTCAGTGTACACACTGGGTTAGCGTAATCCGAGCGAATTTTGAAAGTAGCGCCATTTCAAAGGAAATGAATGGTGGGGGTCCGTACCGGGGGGGGGGGGAATCTTTGTCAATCAATTGACAAATTACAGCCAGATATACAGTCAATCAAAGTCGCCGGGTTAGGCTAAACCATGTCCGTACGAAACGTACTTTTTATAGTGTGTACACTGAGGGTTAACGTTACTGCTGCGGAAATCCGTCACAATTGTTTTGCAACTTCGGGTGCTACAAAGTCCATTTAATTGTAAAAAAGATATGCGAGTAATTATAGGTGATGCACCGAAGTCAACGCAATTGTGAAGGACCATGCGCGCCTGCTTGAATGGGCAACCCGCCGTACCGCTCTGTATCGTCTTGATACACCCTGTACACTATTTACAGAAGTTCGTTAATAAATTGGCACACGGAAATTGCAGTTGAGCGCGAACGAGAAGCACGGGCTGCCGCGACGAACCGTGAATTGCGAAAAGCCTCGCGCGAGCGTTTTCGTCCCGCTTTTATAGTCGCCCGTTTCCAGAAACTTCTGGCGCGCAGAGGGGGTACGAGCCCTTTGCCTCAGCGAACCATCTGGAAATTTTTGCTTTTAAATGTAACGAACGTGAGCATTGCGTTAATTGGTTCGCTGAGTCAAAATGCGCAGCCGCGATAGGAGGAGAGGCGCCGCACACGCGCGCCGCTCGTCGACTTGTGCGCGTAAGTTCAGGTGCCGCTACCCGTTATCGCGCTGATTACGAGTGTACACGTGGTTCCGCAACATCCCGCCCGCCCCGTTAATCTGACGGAGTTGAACGCAGTCAAGTCAGATGTCATCTCAAGTCGCGCGCAGCGTTGCGAGGAAATGACCGGCGCTGTCATTCATGCGAAGTGTCGAGAGGTGTAAACACAAGTGTAGTCCATCAATTACATGAGTGAATTAGTCGAGACATGGTTAAGCGTAAGTATGTGGGACGATGCGCGACTCTTAGCAGGAGCGGTTACTCGGTCGTGCGTTGCGTATTTTCCCGACGTTTGCGCCGCGGCGATGGTGATGCACCGGAGATGAAATAATGAATGCACGCAGACGTTACGGTAAGCGACCGAGTTTTACTAGCCAAGTGTCACTGAAATGAGTTTTTGAGTTTAGAAAGGGACTCGAAAGACGGAAAATTTACACGTCACGCACGAGGGTTGTTGTCCGGGCACGGTAGTAGGACGAGTTTTGTCACGGGCCGCGTGAACTGCGACGAGGCGGTCTTGACGGTGACGACCCGGGTCACCCCATTGTTACCCGGATGGATGTTGGTGATCCGTGCCAAGGGCCATTTGGTTGGCGGCGTGGCTTCGCTGCGGATGAAACACAGGCGCCCGACGGTGACTTCCTGATTGATCTTCCACCACTTTGGCCGCTGGGTGAGTGTGTGAATGTACTCTTTTGACCACCGCTTCCAGAAGTCTCTCATTTTTTGCAATAATTGCCAACAAGTCAAGTGATTGTCCTTTGCTTTGAGGAGCGACGGTTCTGGAACAGCAATAACAGCGGAACCTACAAGGAAGTGACCAGGAGTTAGTGCGTTGATGTCGTCAGGGTTGTCCGACAATGCTTGAATGGGCCGGGAGTTCAAGCATGCCTCGATTTGAGCCAGGAGTGGGGATAGCTTCTTAAAGGTCAACGTTGAGTCTCCCACCACCCTTCGCAAGTGGTGTTTCACTGACTTGACCGCAGCCTCCCAAATTCCGCCAAAGTGCGGAGCCAACGGTGGATTGAAGCGCCATTGGACATGGTCAGCGGCCACTGAGGAGCAAATGCGGCGGGCCTCCACACTGCTGGCCTTGAAGAGGGCTCTGAGCTGTGAATCAGCGCCTACAAAATTAGTGCCGCAGTCGGAGTACATCACCTAGCAGAGGCCCCGTCGGGAGACGAAGCGCTTGAACGCCGCGATGAAGCCCTCCTAGGAGTAATCGAAGACGACATCCAGGTGTACCGCCTTCGTGCTCAGGCACACGAAGATGACGAGGAATGCTTTGAGTGCTTTGTTTCCCCTTCGAGGTCACCATGACGGGGCCCGCGTAATTCACTCCGGTGTGTTGGAACGGGCGGGAAGGAGTGACCCGAGGTTGAGGTAAGTCACCCATCAGTTGCTGTGGTGGTACCGCCCGCCATCATACGCACGGAAGACAGCGATGGATATGGCGCTTTACGGCGGCGCGCCCCTTTGGAATCCAGAATTTTTGTTTCAGGGCGTTCAACGTGAGCTGCACGCCGCGGCCGCCATGGAGCACTCTCCGGTGACAGGCCTCAATGATCAGCTTGGTGAGGTGCGAAGTGACTGGCAGGATGATCGGGTGCCTCTCGTCGTAGGCCAACAGGGCATGCTTAAGATGCCCGCCCACACGCAAGACGCCTTGTGGGTCGACAAACGGCTGCAGTTTCGCCAGGGAAGTTTGATGCTTCAGCAGCCTTTGTTGGTTGCCATTCGTTAATTCAGCCTTGTAATTTGCAGCTTGAACCTTGCGGATCCAAGCCAGTAGTGCGGCGTCGAGCTCGTCCGTCGTCAGAGTCCAGTCATTTTGGCCTGTCTTCTCTCGTGACTTCTCCCGCTCAGCCGGGCATCGCGCCCGGAGGGCTTACAGACACCAAGCAATGATGCGGAGCAGTCTGGCTAGCGAGAAGTAGCGCGTCAGCAACTCAGGCTCGGACTCCGTTGAAGTCCCGGTCGCCACATGGTGAACAACGTGCGTTGTTCTGGCATGTCGTCAGTGTTAGTGGGACTGACCGACGTCGGCCATGGCCCGGTTGTGGTAGTGAGCCATGGAGGTCCTTGCCACAACTCGTGATCCACCAGTTGTCTCGGAGCCAGACCACGGAAGGCGCAATCAGCGGGATTGTCCTTTCCCGCCACATGGTGCCATCGTGCCGAGAGAAGCGTGACCTGGATGTTCGTCACGCGGTTGGCCACGAAAATTTTCCACCGCGCCGGGAGGGAAATAATCCAGGCGAGAACCACCTCGGAGTCGGAATACAAGTGGGCAGGAGCTGTCAGCTGCAAAACAGTAAGTGTATATTCGGCGAGTTTGGTTAGGAGATCCGCAAAGCTCCAATCTGACTAATAAGATTTTCTTCAGCGGCAGATTTTCTTCGTCTTCGCGCACACGAGGATAATGACCACGCCGTTCTCCGTTTCAGCGCGTAGGTAGAGTACCGCCGCATATGCCCTCTCGGACGCGTCCACGAGTCCGTGTAGCTCCAGCAGGCTCCCGGACGGCCCGTGCTTTAACCAGCGTAGGATGCGAACGTTCTCTAAAACCAGCAACTAGGAGGTGGAAGTCGCGCCAGCGGTGGGCCTCCTCGTCAGGCATTGGAGTATCCCAATCGAGCCCCTGCATCCATGCCGTCTGGATGAACAACTTGGCCCGAATCACCACCGGAGCGAGCCAGCCCAGCGGGTCGAATAGCTGTGCCGTAAGCGATAACACTGTTCGCTTCGTGGCCAACGGTGTCTCTCTCGCTTTGATGAAGAATGAGAAGTCATCTTTTGTTGGGTTCCAGAGAACGCCGAGTAAGGATTGAGACTCCTGGAATTGTCAAAGTCGCTGGGCCCCTTGGAGCCGGTCTTCGGGGGAGATGCCCTGTAGCAGCGCCGCGTCGTTTGCGGCCCACTTCTTAAGCGGAAAGCCGCCCGCCTTGCAGATGTCTATAAGCTGATCCCGCCTTTTAAGGGCCTTTGTGAGCGTGGTGGTCCCCCAGGTAACGTCGACGACGTACGTGTCTTCTTCTAGTGTCTCGGCGCCTTCCGGGAACCGAGTTCTTTCATCTTTGGCAAGCAGTTTCAGCGTGCAAGTGGCAAGGAACGGAGCACACGCCTGGCCGTAAGTGATCGTGTTTAGAATATATTCGAGGATGGTCATCTGGGGATCGCCTCGCCAAACAATCCGCTGAAGGTCACGGTCCTCCTCCGAAGTCAAAATATTTCAAGCATCACCGTAAGTATATAATTAGAATTAATTATTTGTACGAAGGCCAAGAGTTAATGAATTGTTACATTCGCAGTTGCCAGAGAAGAAAGAATCGCCCACGTGGCTAATAGATAATACTTATCTCAGAGAGACTTTATCGAGAAAGGGATGAGAGGAAATATTATGTAGATGCTACTTCTGATGCATGCTTGTTTCTCGTTTGTTATACCGGCTGACAAAATGTCAGGAAGCTCTGATGAGTTGATACGATTTCCGAGCTGGTTCAAACGAAATTCGAAGGCAATAAGATTTAACCGGTACTAATTATAGAATACTTTTATTATAACGTAATGCGCATTTTGATTATACCAAACTTTATTAGCAGCGTTTTGTTCATTATGTATTACTTCTAGATTAATGCAAGATTGAGTTGACAATGTATACGCGATTAAGGGAGGACACCACTGTAACTGCCCATTTTCGACTGCCTTCTTTGGTTTTTTTTCTTTTTTTTTTGAGAAAGAAATAAAATATATGGTCAAAAGAACTTTTAGGCTTTATTAGACATATATTTAAGTATGTAAAAAAAATTTTTACTTGTTAAAAAAATACAAAATCTGCTGCGTGCCGCGGAGAGGGTTAGCTGAAAGCTATAGCGACTCGTGCGCCGCCATTTTGTATTTTTTTAACAAGTAAAAAATTTTTTTACGTACTTTAATATATGTCTAATAAAGCCTAAAAGTTCTTTTGACCATATATTTTATTCCTTTCTAAAAAAAAAATATCAAAGAAGGCAGTCGAAAATGGGCAGTTACAGTGGTGTCCTCCCTTAAGCGCGGATGCAAATAAGAATGTCCTGAATATGGATTATCTATAATATGTAGCAGTGCAGTATGTCACGTTGGGAGAAAGCTTCCCTTATTTTAGAACAAATAAGACTGTTTGGCAAAACAAGATTTTATGAGAATTCGAATCATAGCAAAGAAAATTAATGTTAAGTTCTTCCGATAAGAACGACGAAGAAACTCAGACATAGAAATTAATATATTACGAGTACGTATGCCATATTTTGTTCCCAAATTTATTATACAAAAGTTTTAATAAATCATATTTTGTATCTAGTTTGATGATGGAATTGGCACATCATAAGGGTTTTGGCATTTGGAATTGTGTCGATATAACCGAGCAGTACTGGAAACTACGACAATTCGGGCCGAGCCGGAGAAAAGACATTGCGTTTTCTCCTTTATCTTATACTCGCCCCTGAGCAGGCTGATTTAATTGACAGATTACTCGCTGATAAACTCCTTGATGAAATACACACTTTTACAAGTAATGAATGTGATTATTTTGAAATATTTAAAATATCTATTTTTATAATATATATATATATATATATATATATATATATATATATATATATATATTCCGTTTCTGACTTCCGATTATATATATATATACATATTCCGTTTCTGACATACGGTACGGAAACTTTTACTCTGACACGAAAATCAATATATAAAATCCAGGTAGCTCAGCGGGCCATGGAAAGATCCGTGCTATGAATATTGCTGAAAGACAAAGTCCGCAACAACACCATGCGCCGAAGAACGAGCGTAGCAGACACCATCGAAAGAATCATTTTCTTAAAATGATGGAACTGGGCTGGTCACATAGCGAGAATCTCCGACTCCTCCTCTCGGAGCAGGAGGCGTCAATAAGATGGACCGACGACATCAAACGTGTCGCTGGAAACTGGATGCAGGCACAATGCAGAACAAATTGGTAAATACTACGGGAGGCTTATGTTCAGCAGTGGACTCGGATAGCTGGATGATGATGATGATGATGATGATGAAGAAAAATAAATCGAGATTACATATGATTATATTATACATATGTACATGTACGTACATATGTATAATAATGTATAATATAATATATCATGTGTAATCGTACATATACATATTATGTATAATATAATCATATGTAATCTCAATTTATTATTTATTTAAACATTAATATTTAAACAATTTATTTAAACATTAATATTTTAAAACTTCTTTCTATTTTTTTTCTTTCTTCGACCTATAAAATTTCAAAGTAAAATAATTTTTGTTCTTAGTATTGAAAATTTAATTTATAATAAAAGCATAATATATGCATCATAAGTACATTTCGAATCCTGCAGACACTCATTCTAAAATTCGAAATTAACTAATCGGAATTCGATTACTTCGCAAGTACAAAATGTAAAAGTAACAATATTATTTCTTACGAATATTATTCGAATCCAAGGAAATAAAACTTTATTATTGGATTTGACTCGGATTTTTAAATACATATTGAACTTAATCCCATCTTTATTTATGTTCTACTTTACACTTTTACAGTATACACTCCAATGAATGGAACAATTTCCACATTCTTTGATAGAAAGTTAAAAAGGCGCTAAGTTCGTATATTCTTTAAAAAGTAAGGTACTTAACTTTTTTAAATTAGCAAATTAGCTATTTATATTTATAATTATGCTTTTATTTTTTATAACTGATTCTGATAAATCTGTAAGAAATATTTGTAAGAAAATTATCTATAAAAAAAATAACTATTTATATATGTCTTGTATCTAATTTATTATCAGTATATTTTTCCAATATTTTATTTTTTAAATATATTTTTACAGATTTCAAGAAGAAAGAAACTTTAACGGTGTTCTCGGTTGTATTTATTGTACACATATTATCATCGCTTATTATTTACTTTATTTAGTGACATAAATATAAATATTTATATAAATTACAGGTGATGGAGGTTACTGTTTAGAACCTTGGCTGATGACACCTATCACAAACGCACCAGAAAAAAGCGCAGAAGCACGATACACACAATGTCATTGTTCAGCTATCGTGAGACCAAAAGAACATGAAGAAGCGTATGCAAATCATAAGGGTTTTCTATTTATGTGCAGGCAGTAAGTTGACATATTACGAATAATATTTATAAATACACGTCATTTTCACATTCAAGTTTGGAAAAAAAATTGATACATATATTACATACTTTTATTTTTTATTACAGATAGCCTCCCATGATTTAAAAATATTAAACATAAATGCCAGATTGCCTGGAACGGTGCATGATGCTTTCATATGGAGATATTTCCCTATAAGGAATGAAATGATACGATTATATGATTTAGAAGACCGATCAACGTGGCTGTTGGGTTAATATTATCATCGCTTATTATTTACTTTATTTAGTGACATATATATAAATATTTATATAAATTACAGGTGATGGAGGTTACTGTTTAAAACCTTAGCTGATGACACCTATCACAAACGCACCAGAAAAAAGCGCAGAAGCACGATACACATAATGTCATTGTTCTGCTAGAAATTGTGTTAAAATAATGTTTGGTGTTTTAAAGAATGTATGGATATGTCTTCTCAGTCATCATCTCAGTCTTACACTGCGATCCTATAATGGCAGCAAACATAATCGTAGCTTGTGCTGCATTACACAACTTGAAAAATCGTCTCAGCGTAAAAGAGGCTCGGTGGTCTCGCGCTGCGCTATACTGGCGCGAGACACCACTGTGCCTCTTGATATACGTTTTCATTATAATCTTATGAATCATGAAATTGACATTGATGAAAAGGGTGAGGCTGCAGCTCAGCAAAGAGCAATACTCTCAGATGTTTAAGTATGTAATCGTATTAGAGTTCAAGCTGAAGAAATAAATAGAGCTGATGAAGGAGATATGAATTGTAATGACAGGTTAACAGAAGCAAAAAGAGTTCAAAGAAGAATTCTTCGCACTCAGTTTGGTTTACGTCAAAATTATTTTTATTATTAATAGAATTTTTGTATGTCATGTGAAATATAAGTATAAACGTAAAATCAGCGGTAAATAAGATAAGACAAATATAGAACGAATAAAAAGTTACTCACTTTTCAACATAATTTTTTTTTAGTAAGACAAACATAAAATGGATAAAAAGTTACTCTCTTTTAAAGATACATTTTTTTTAGTAAGACAAACATAGAACGGGTAAAAAGTTACTCTTTTTTTCAACCTAAAGTTTTTTTTAGTAAGATTTTGAATAATTTCTGTCAAAATATCTAATGTACGATCATATAAATTTATAGATTTTCTTAAAAGTTTGTTTTGTGCTTCCATTGCAGACGCAATACGTTACACGTTGCCGTTGTTGTTTTGACAAAATTATTTCTTCTTAGTATATGAGAAATTGAAGAACAACAATAGTTACTTGGATTCCAAAATCGCTTTCGAAAGAGAAATAGAATAATCAGTCACTGTTCACGCAGAATGTAGAACTAATTGGAGAGAATCAACAGTCATTACATCTGGTATGCAACACGCGAAATGTGACAATATAGTTCATATTAGTGATTTGGAATTACGAGAGATAATCTCACACAGAATGTAAATTTCTTTAGAGAAAAATGTTCTTTTAAGAAAAAAATATGTGATTTGCAATACGCATCTGCATACTTTTTCTTAAAAGCAACTACGTCTTTTTTATATAAGTAATAAAACTTCAGGATAATATTACTAAATTATTGCAGTACTCTCCAATTTTTTGGAGAGTTGCTTCATCCATGTAATGTAAAAAAATGTCTAATATGTCTAATAAGGGTTGTAAGAGTAATTAAATTTAGTAAAAATTTGTTGTAATCAATATGTTGTATGTAAAACAATTAAAAGCATTATATTTGCATTGCATATCATACTATATATTATATATACAATAACTTGTTCTTCTGGTTTTTCATGAGTACTTTCAATTTTCTCTAAATCCTTTGTTAATTTTAATATCAATGTTGCATCAACAGAATTATATGGAAATAAAATTCGTCTGGACAAGCGGCTCGTGAATTCCGCTTTGCCTTACGACAAAAGACATCCCATAATTCTGCCTCGACATCGCGTCAATGCTCTTCTCGTCCGTTTCTCCTCAGCTCTTACGTACCGTTTATTGTTTTATTCGTACTCGCGTTCCCTAAAAAAGCCCTACTTTCAAAGCTTTGCAACATGTCTGAAGGTTCTTCTGATATGTACCAAGACTGATATGTATATAAAATTCCAATGATGTTGCAAATGTTATAGACGACAGGGCGATTTTCCAGAATAATTTATGCAATTTTTTCAACATTTTTAAGCGCTGATATGTATTCGTTCTGTGCTCGTTGTTTTCGATCGATGTTTGATTCTTTTTACGCTCGAATGACGCTCGAAATGTATGGCCCAGAGCTTCATTATCTGACAAAGCATTTCGAGAGGATGGACGGCCAATTTTGTCGATTCAAAGAAGTGGTGTAATGAAATAATTTTGAAACGGTATAGGAGAAAACTTGCCAACGAACGCAATAATTGATGCGAATTTTGTAAATTAGTGCATAACTTTTCTTTTCAGTTTGAGCCAATCTACCTTTATACTTTGTCTCCCCGCGCGTACATTTGGTACAAGACACTACTATATTTTACATTAATACCGCAGGTTTGATTAAATTTGCGGACATTCGCGCATTCGATCGAGCGGCCGGTAGTGCGAAGCTATGGGATTATATGCTTGAACGCTTCTAAGGCCGTATTCTCTCTAGTCAAAGGTGGCAAAGATATATCTAGGAGTCTCGTGAGTCGAAAGGCTCAAAACAATGTGACACTATTAGGCGATCGATCCACGGACCGGTCATTGCACGAGCCCGGCGGTCTTCGCCCGTCGTTGGGATCTCATCATCAGCGACCGCGACGCAACGATGCATGGCACGTGCGACGTCTATATAAACGGTCGAACATGAATTTCGCGAGTTCGATGTCGAAACTCGGATTTTTAATACTAAAATTTCAAAATAAAAATGATATTTAAATGTTTAATATAATTATTAAATACTATTGTTTACAATAACAAATAACTTTACTTTTTTAGTTGCAACAATTATCTAATAAACTTTCCAAAGAGATTGGCTTTTCATACATTTACATTTCATATAGAGATTATAGAATAAGCGAAATAAAATTCCGCTTTTAAATACCGTGTATACGGATGTATAATTTTGAAGAGTATTATTCGCTAATAACTGCTCGCTCTGGGGGGAGGGGGCGGAAGAGTGACGGGTTATTAAGCGCGTTATCCAATTATAACATAAATATGAGATTACATAATTTTCTGCTCAAGAGAGTTTATGCATACGCGGCTAATTATGGCACTTCTGGAACGTACAACGGTAATATCGTTTTTACCAATAATTAAGTATTAGATTGAAATATTTTGCCCGCTCATATGTGTGCGTGCATGCGGGCGGGCGTATGTATGTAAATTCCACAATGAGAACTCCAGTCTGCGATACACGTAATGCATGTGTACGAGATTCCTTGCCTTTCGTCGTCAGGATCATCAGAGATCAAACACATCTCCTCGGGGTAATTGCGTTCTCTCGCTTTCCACGTGTATAGAGAAGTACCTATAACCACTAATAATATTTAAAAACATTGACATTTAAAATTCACGATTGCCAACCTTTTTCCTCCTTAAAATCTACAAAAATTTGTATAATTATACGTTCGGTGTCGCAAAAATTTAAACAAGCGAATATCTAGATCGATTTGGAATATCGAACAGGATATCTGGTGCAGTCAGCAAATATTTGATCCGGGCAAATACGAAAAGGGAATCGATTACAAAGGAAATGAGCGAAATTCTGCATTACCTTAGTCATGCCTAAAGGCATGACAACAATTGCAATATCGAGCATGCCTAATGAATTGCTGGACAAGAGCGGAGCGTTGTTCAAAGCGTTTGAAAAATTCAGATTAATCAGAAAGTTCGAGTGATGTCAGAGAAAGAGATACTTCCCCGAGGCGCGAGAGAGAGCGGCGAGAAGAAAGAAATGCCGTCGACAAGGGCGATAATATATTTACGATTGGAAATATAAGCGGTGAATTTTATATTACATGCGCGGAACGCCGCATATTTCTTTCATAATCCTAAAGAAAGGCAATTGGAAAGGCTCATGAAAATTTAATGAATTATTTACAAAACGGATATATCAGAAGAAGCAAGACAGAGAGCTTTTTCGTGTTTCATATCGTATTAGATTTCATTACGACGCCCCCGAGGGATTGGTGAAGAAAGAATGTTACCTGTAAGGACTCTGATTCTCCCGTATGCATTAGAAATTTGGGGCTCGTATAGCTGATCGAAAATGCTAGTGAAGGGGAGTGTATGATTAGATGATGGATATGGATTATGTCCAAACAACAAGGATGAAATTATTCCACGTGCGTTTTTCCACCCCAGGTGGACGACGAGGGCCGTCTTTCGGCACCCACGGGGAATACAGCCCCCCTCCCCCGCGCGGCTTATCGGCGATGCTCCCGCTCGGGATAATGGAATATCGATTTCCCGACTTCGCGAGAAGGGAAGGGGAGGAAGTTCGTCTCCCTTTGTAATCTTACATATCGTTTGATTGGACTGCGTTCGGAAACGTAATTACTTGTTTTTTTTACTTGTAATGACTTATGTCATATAATAGTCAGATGATAACATCGGTTCTCGGAGAGTAATATTGTTTCGACTCTCTGGAAAACAACACTTCCCCGAGGCGCGAGAGAGAGAGCTCTTCAAAGCAAAGTTTAACAGTTTAAAAGTTTAAAAACCGAACGGACTTTCGAAATGACTGATACTGCAGCAGAAGTATCTTCTTTCCAGATCGTATACTTTTTGCTAAATAAACGTGTAAAACATGATATCGGCATACCAAAAGCGCCAAGTTTTTTTTCATTACACCCTTTATTGCACATGGCGCTAAATAAACACGACACGTTTCGATATTATGGAAATAGAATACCCTTGTTGTGTATTGTATAGTCTACCGGCAGGAGAGAAATGCCTGGACAATTTAATACATGTACGTACACATATACATACATATCGAAACGTGCAAGTCAATGTATGTACATCGGTCAATTTTGCGATCGGCACATCGAGCGTACCTATACCGTTTGGTTCATATTTCATTCATTTTCAGTAATTTTTTTTTATCATATATTTGAAATGCATTCGCGGAACACTATTTATTCTATCTTTATCGCTCATGCATTATTCTATCTTTATCGCTCATTAGACCTAGAACAAGCATAGAATGACGCAATAGCGCGAACGCACCTTTGGTGTTTTAAGTAAATAATAATAACGCGTTTAAATTGCGTAAATTTTATTAAATGCATCAAATATTTATTTTAAACAAACAATAATATTTTCATCCTGCATGTTTATATGATCTGCGTGCATAGAGGTCGACGTACTTCCTCCGGTCCTCTCCGCGTCCCTTCTCGATGCGACGCGTGAAATGCAACCGGATATGTCATCAGGTGATACCATTGAAAACGCGAATGATTCGAGTCGCCGAGCGAAATAGACGAAAATCAGAGAGAAGTTACGGTGCGTGATGTTTTTTTATTCGGAAATCGATAGATTTGCAGACTCAAAGATCTTACATGTATTTATATTCTATTTTTATCAGAGCGGTAGAGCGGGGGGGTATGGACGTTGCAGACATTCTGTTAGGCCTAACAACGCGTGATGCGAGTCAAATGCATTTTTTTTTTTAAGTCGGTCCCACGTTTACTCGTCAAATATAACAATGAGATGACATCTCATGAGAGCCGAATATTAACTGGACAGATTCCTTCTTTCCATGCAAAATACGATCATGCAAAACTCGATATACGATTTCTTTCTATTTAAAATTGTAATTGTCGCAATCAAACTCATCTTCTGTCAATCTATATTTTATTATATTTATTTATTTCCTCAGTTCTTGTTTTTTTCTAGCAAAATGTAGTTTTCTATAAAAACAAGAACGAATTTAATAAAAATCGAAGATGGCTTATTCACCGCCCTTGCTATATTACACGTGGTTGCATAGCAACCTGGATTTGGCCCCCAAAACTTCTTAAATTTCTCTTTGTTGGCTGTAGGGTGTACACGAGGTACGACCCTAAGCCCACGATCCTTTTTAATTTGCCTCTACTATCGCGCAAATCCTAACGTAATGGGAAACATGTCAAATGTCACGTGATCTATAGAGAGTACCTCAAATTAAATCAAATCCTTTAACAATGAGACATTTGACAAGGTAGAAACCCATCGGGAGGCAAACGAAAAATTTTAATTAAACGAGATAAAATACCTTTAACATCAAAGTTTATTTGAAACTCCCCTCGGCGTGGAATCTATTCAAACAGGAGGAGAACACAAGATAGTCGAGATGATTAACATGCAAACACTTATAAACAAGAAGCTTTGGCGTCTGCGGATTGTTGCGCCTCTCTGTCTACTTCTCAGAAAACCGAGATAATCTTACTCAAGGAATCTTGCTCAACCGCAAGAGATTTGGTCCGTGGTGGAATTGATTGAGAAGTTCCCGATTGACTACAAATCGATTACCTAAAGTGTCATTTGCCAAAATCTCATTTGCTGACAATAAGACGTGAATCCGCGTGAATTGTAAATACTTAGAAACTTTCGTGATTAAAGACAGTATTAAGAAATAGACTTGAATAGATGAATCAACTAATCCTTTCACGCACAACCTATTCCCAAAGTGGTGACCCCGACGTGGGCGCGATTTGACATTTTTATTTTTTGACGAGCGAGTCCAGTCGAATACTCAACTGACTCGTATGTCGGATATCGGTGCTCTCATCCAAACACAAAGAAAAATACGTACAGGACTTTAAAAGATTTTTTAATTTTTCTTCTATAGAATTACTGAAATCAGTAATTCTCGAAGTAATAGTTTTTGCACTGAGGAGAGGATTTCGTAGATTCTGTTATAGAAGAATTCGATACGCGTTTCACCTGCTTCGAAAAACTTCGAACAGAATTAGTTCTTTTTGAGAATCCTCTTACAGCGCCAATCGAAGAACAACATCTTAATTTACAGGACGAATTATGTGATCTGCAAAATGATATTTCTTTTAAAACGGTTAAAAAAACCGGTGCAGATTTTTATAAAATTTTATCGAAATTATCTTACCCCAAGCTTCGAGATTTTGGACTCCGAATTTATTCCATGTTCGGATCTACATATTTGTGTGAGACTTCTTTCTCAAAAATGAAATTTATCAAAAATAAAAAACGTTCTTGTTTAAGCGACAATTCTTTACCGCGTCTTATGCGTCTTGCTACGTGCAATATGCAGATCGACGTTCCTGCTGTCGCTTATAAAAAATCCCGAAAATAGTTATTCTGAATGTGAGTATTTTTTATTTCACTCAAGATATATATATATATATATATATATATATATATATATATATATATATATACATATACACACATATAATTCTGCTTCTTCATTAATTAAAGTTCCAATTAATTAAATTTATGAAAGGGTTGTTTGTCTTCAGTGGATTAGGCCTACAGGGGATACCACTTAAAAAAAAACGCGTCAATAATAGTACCCCATGGGTGATGCGGAAAACTATTAATGGAAAATTAAGGAAAATATTCTTGACACTTTGTACTTTTATATAAAAAATTATCAAAAAAATAAATTTTTTGAGTTTCAAGACCCATGTAACCTTTTAACAAAACACTCGCGGGGTGCCGGTACGGTGATGCGGTCGCGAAACGGCACGGTCATGAGCCTCGCGAAGCTCGTAGGCTGCGCGCGGGACGTCGCGGTAAGAGGAGAGCGGGAGGCGGAGTCAACTGAAAATCGGCCGAAATGTGCATTTCTTGCCGAGCTCTGCGGCATATATAATCGAAATCGATCACAATAAATAAAGAAAATACAAGGTTATTAATGCATTTTATTTCTCACCTACTCTATACGCACGCACACACATACCCACGCACATACACATGTACACGCGCGCACACGCACGCACACGCACACACACAAGGAGGTGTAAATCCGGGCAACCTCCCGTGGTAGTCTACCGGCAGGACATATATTTTGTATAATACAATACATATTGAAAGCGTACACCTTTTGGATAAAATTTTGTCGAGCAGAATTAAATTTCCTCCAACAGATTTTCTCGCAGAATAATGTTATTATTGGAATAAAAGCGCTGGAAAATAAACACGTATATAACTGCAGATGAATAATTGATTGCATTGTAAATAAAACAGTTGAACGATCGGGTGATGTATTCTCGACGAGACGCACTTTATCTCGTGCAAAATTACATACATAAAAGTCGAAGCATATAATTATCGAAAAATCATTATATTATCTCAGTTGATTTTTTAATTTAATATCATAACTCCGGAACTACGTTGTTCTAGAAGCTAGTATAAATGGTAATTTAGTGTTGGGTTATGAGGTGCCTTATGTGTGAAAATCAGCTTAGTATCGATGAGGGCATCTCGCCATAGAAAAACCGGCCAGCACCTTTATCTCATTGTGTCATTTCTCGCGTCGACATAATAACGTTTTAAATCCGTGTTGCATCTGTTTCATTGCACTTTGTTCGCGGGCTAATAGAAGTTCTGGAAAACAATCGATTCGCGATTTCTAGCGTATATTCTCTTACGAAATTACAAAAAACTTATAAATATACAAAATCCTTTTGAACATTTTGACTTTTTACGTTACTATTTATTTTTCCATTGAAATGAATTAAAGAAAAGATGTACAATGAGTAAATCTGTTTTAAAATTTACGTCGAACTACATAGTCCACCAGTCGTTGGAAACATTATCAATTAAATAAGCTCTCCGAGTTCGATGAGAGATAGCGATGAAAATGTTACAATTAAATATGGTCACGAGTATAGAGAATACATTTCGCATGCACCTCACAGTATATTCTCATATAAATTACCCAAGCGGAAAAAGCAGAAGCATGGCATATGTAATATCGGAGGGAGAATTTATTGTCCGCAACTTTACACGCCTGCATGTTAGAGGAAGGATATTTATTTGCAGTCATTGACGAACATTTATGGCTCTACCTTGTCATAATAACCATTAGATAATAGTTAACTCCAAGTTTAAAAGTTATTTAGCAATAAAAAATGTAACTTCTTTAATTTCTACCAACAATGATGTACGAATTTATACATGCGAATTTTCTTACGATTCTCGTAACTGGTGTTTAGCTATTTAAACTATTCAGCTCGGGGGAAGAAAGAAACGACACAATTCTATTATAGCCATCAGAAGCCGAGCGCCGAGCGCACACGTACACGGCTGCTAGCTTGTGTGCGCTATGTTGCTGTAATGTAGATAAAACGGTTTGTCGATACTTCATATGTATGCGTACGGCGTTTACACACACGCAGTTCGGATAAGTACACATCCGTAATAGACTTAACAAGTGTTTTGCAGCTCGACAATCGCGAGCAGCGCGAGTACGCTCTCGCCGCCGTCCGCGCTCCTGCCCACCACTCGAAAGCGAAAATTATCTCGATATTCCACAATTCCCTGCTTTATTTTCCCTCGAAATCTAACAAACTTTCTAAGAAAACAAAAACAGAGAACGCGTCGCGGACTCGTGAGTCGAGACAGCTGAAGAAATGACAGTCTTATTCGTCGATTTCTCATAATGCTGGAATTTTATTAGATAGCGGTTTCCAAGTTAATTTTATAACGTGATCTTATGCTAAACAATTACAATTAAAGTCAAATCCGAGCAACATAAAAATAACAGAAAATAATGGTCTTTCTGCGTCTTCAATCGATATCGCGATTCATATTCGAGTTTCTGCGAGCACTTCGGCACTTCGGACTCTTTCTTGTTATATATGTTTTCCTTTGATTTTAATTCCCTTTTACTTAAGGGCACAGACAAACGATATTTTTATGGACACTTTGTGGGCGCATAGAGAAGCCTATAGGCGTCTGTAACGCTTCTCTGTGTTCCTATAACTACAGGGCTTTAATTATTTTTTCCCCTTTCATTATCCTTCTCTCTCTCTCTCTCTCTCTCTTTTTCATCTTTTCACGCAATAACATCGAGCCAGCGATCATTTATTTCCTTTGAATGCGATAGGATGAAGTTTACTTGCAATTAGTTTTTGTCAGATAAATTCTTGCTACAGATATTTTATATTAAAAACATTTTTCATTTGAAGTTCAGTACGAGAACGCCATACACGTTATTAAACTGCTAGCTAATTCTCTACTTTCAAATATGATGTACATTTTTCGTTATATTCGTGCTAATATTATACACGAAAAAAAAAAATGATTACAAAACGAAACTCATCGTTCGCTTCGAAACTTTTCTGCGGAAGTTTGCAGTCAAGGGGATTATTTTTTGTAAATTCTCGCAGCGCCGCCAGCGAAAAGATTTTAATTGAACAGCTTTTGTAAAAATAACTTTCCTCTCTCTGTACCATCCGTATCGTAGGTATTTTTTACAAGGCTGCAAGCGGAAAAATTAAATTTCGCGATTGAAAAGTTAATATAATAGAACTCTCATGACATGATCCTTATCGGCCGTAATTTTAATTGTTTAGATGTGCTGTCCGCAATCGCTCTTGTGCTATCGTGAGACATACAGATTAAAGCTCTCAATAAGACGTTTATCTTAAGATGCGCTTACGTTGATTGAGGTACATGTATTTAAGGGAATCTGTTAAGTAATTTGAGGTTTGAAGCCCGAATTGCGTCCACGTGCAGAGTAAAAGTACTATAGATAAACTCCAAGAGCTAGTTTGTATCGATTTTCTCAAAACTTTGGATAGCTGAATTAATCCGTTTAACGCTGAGCATCGCCTCTTCATTGTATTCTTGATTGCGAAGATCAATCATTTTGTAAATAATTAACGCATCTTTTACGAATGTTTGTGCGGATTTAAAGTTGAAGTTCATTTCTAGATTGTATTTTTGTTTTTTCTGAAAATCGATCACGTGAAACGTTTCACTTTTTACTTTTCTCTCTATCCATTCCGCGTAAATAACTTCTTTATTATTGCATAGGTATTTTCTCGCGTCTGTGTGATGAATATTTGTTATTTCGTTTTGCTTTGCTGGCAAATAATTTACCGACATACATACACAGATGTGAATACACAAGTTAAAAAAGATAGATAGGCGCAAAAGGTCATATATCCCTCGCTCGTCTGCCACCCCCGCCCCTGTTCCCCGCGCACCCCTGGTGGATTGAGTAGCTGTAGATAAATACGTTTGATATATTCCACCCACGTGCACACCCAAATAAGCTTACGCTCCGTACCCCGCATGCCCCGGGGTACTCCACAAACTCACCCTCTTACAAGCTCGCCACGCGCCGCTCTCCGTTTTATTCCGCGCCTTCGTTAGGCGCATCTCTAATGACTGAAAGGAGATAGAGACCGAATTCAAGATAAATTCGTAAAAAAAATTGCGAGATAATAGCCATACGCGAGCCATACAGGCTCGAAACCATTACAAACATCGAGTCGATGATTTAGGCAGGAAACAATATCCGGAAAGAAGAAGAGGCATGGAGAGAAAAAGAGATTCGCGGTCGAGCGGATTCGAGCGTTTGTAAAGCGTGCGGGGTGCGGGGCGTGAGCTTATAGGGGTGGGCGCGAAGGGTGGAATATTTCAATACAAGCGTGGGTGGGCGCAAAGGGTGATATATTCAATACAAGCGTATTTATCTCCAGCTCAATTTACCTAAGGGAACCGCTAAAGAAAGAAAGAGATGGCATGCCGAGCGACCTATCCCCTCCACACGTGCTGGCAGTGGGCAGAGGCTTAAAATTAGCACCGCTGTGGCTCTAAAACGTCATCTTGCTATCTGGGTTGTATTTCTATTTTTAGCAAATAGTTACTCGACAGTATTGGAGTAATTAATTTACTTCGATAAAGTAATTATTACTTGAATATAGCTCCTTCTTTGTTTAGTGTAGTTCGGACGCGCATTATTGATCACACATCAGCGCACGCGCTCTCTGTTTGATTCCTGAGATGGCGTTAGCATACAGTGGATCTCTCGACTCACTTTACTCTGGATTTCTAGAAAAAAAAACAGGACGAGCGATACAATATATTTGCGTAAATAAATCTATATATATATATATGTGTGTATATAAATTTTGATACATGTAATAATGACTTTGCACAAGATATTTATGATTTCAAACGAGATCTCGCTAGTTGGCAACATCGCCAACAGGCGGCGCAAAATGATAAGCCTAAATTTCAGTGGTGGGAGCATATATGGTGGGGGCATATATATACATGTGCTCCTGGCGCGATCGACGATTGAAGCGGTGGACCTCTCTTAGTACTCGCATAGTGCTCTTTCGCTTTCCCGAACTTGCTCGGAACTCTCGAACGTGCTGTGCCAACGAGGACTGACATCGAGGCTGCAGGGAGGACGAACGGCCGTCAGGCGCGGTGTCCCCCGAGAACCCAGTGCCTGGACACCCCTCCAAATCGGAGGGTAGGACAAAAACAACGAAGACTCTCAAACGTCAAGCTGACGAAGAGCTCGCTGATATAGCTAGCTCTGACAAACTCCCCCGCATCGATACGGAAATACAAGGTAAATTCAATTCTATTAACCGCTTCCAATGCCTAGCCGAATCGGGTAGCTTACTTGAGGGAGATGAGGAGGAAAATGTTGTTCAGCCTAAAAATAGAAAGCATATGAGTAAAGACAAAAAAGCTAAAAACAGTGACGCGGCATCGACAGCTAAAGTGAATAGTATTACGTCAAACAAAAAACCACCTCCGATTTATCTTGCTTCCAAAATAAAAAATTACGCAGAATTTTCTAACCAACTCAAGCAAAGCGTAGGAGAGAATTTCTATCTCAAGTTCCTAGGAAATCAAGTTAAAATACAGTTTTTTAATCTTGAAGATTTCACCGGATTCAAAAAATTTGCAATAGACCATCAATACGCTTTTCACACTTATTCCTTACCCGAGGATAAGTCATTAACAGTCACTTTGAAGGGTCTACCGAACATTCCGAATTTAACAGTCTCTAAGGAACTTGAGAAGCTTGGAATCGAGACTAATTCGTGTATACAAATCAACGACGAAAACAGCATTTATGCTACTTACAAGATTAACCTGAATGCGAGGTTCTCTCTTATGCAACTAAAAAAGATTAGATATTTATTTCACTCAAAAATCTATTGGGATAAATTCATAAATCGTAAGACTATTCTACAATGCTATCGATGCCAAGCTTTTGGACATACTTCGACTAATTGTTACAAAAAACCCAGATGCGTCAAATGTGCGGACGATCATATTACCTCTGAATGTAAAAAAGATTTAAACACGTCGGCAAAATGCTGCAACTGCATGGGGGAGCACCCCGCAAGCTACACAAAATGCCCGTCATATTTAAAATTCTTGGAAAAAAGAACGAGTGCTCGCCCCTCGAGATTAGTGTACGATCTGCTTGAAAGTAATAATAAAATGCATGCTAAACATAATGAATTTCTTACTGCGCGACATAAACTCTCAAACGCGAATTGTAACGGACATGACTTTCATTTGGATGGCTCAGCTGCGCCAACGGCTAAACGTGTGTACTCTCCTTCGTTGACTTACGCAGAAGCCCTGAAAAACTCTAACGAAATAAATAATAACTCAAATGAATTTGCGCTCTCTGGCGACCTAACTGATTTTAACAGTCTGATTTTCGAAATCAAAAAATTGAATCAACTAGTGAATATTAAATCAATGTTCAATGCTATTCGAGAATTAAATAAAAAACTAGAAAATTGTACGGACGGGCTTAGTAGGTTACAGGCGTTCGTTGAGGCAGCTGAGTTTATTAAATAAAAATGGTTCCCCACATCTCTCTACTGAGGATTTGCTTGTGGAACGCCACAAGCATAAATAATAAAAATCTAGACTTAAATCATTTTATGTGCATAAATAATATTGATATTGCTCTAATCACCGAAACCTGGCTGCATCCTAACACCAAACTAAGTTTCCCTGGCTTCGACATTATACGATTATGTACAGGGTGTATCAAGACGATACAGAGCGGTACGGCGGGTTGCCCATTCGAGCAGGCGCGCATGGTCGTTCACAATTGCGTTGACTTCGGTGCATCACCTATAATCACTCGCATATCTTTTTTACAATAAAATGGACTTTGTAGCGCCCGAAGTTGCAATAAAATTGTGACGGATTTCCACAGCAGTAACGTTAAAACAGAAGAGAGATGACAATACAGGTTATGACACGGTAAAATACGGTAAAATAAAATCTAATACGGTAAAATACGGAAAACGTTGAAATAATATCAAACACGGTAAAATACGGCGAAATAAAATCAAATACGGTAAAATACGGCGAAATAAAATCAAATACAGTAAAAAACGTTGAAATAAAATCAAACACGGTAAAAAACTTTAAAATAAAATCAATCGCGGTAAAATACGGTGAAATAAAATCAAACACGGTAAAATACGGTGAAATAAAATCAAGCACGGTAAAAAACGTTAAAATAAAATCAAATACGGTAAATTATGGCAAAATAAAATCAAATACGGTAAAAAATCGTTGAAATAAAATCAATCGCGGTAAAATACGGTGAAATAAAATCAAACACGGTAAAAAACTTTAAAATAAAATCAATCGCGGTAAAATACGTTGAAATAAAATCAAACACGGTAAAATACGGTGAAATAAAATCAAGCACGGTAAAAAACGTTAAAATAAAATCAAATACGGTAAATTATGGCAAAATAAAATCAAATACGGTAAAAAAACGTTGAAATAAAATCAATCGCGGTAAAATACGGTGAAATAAAATCAAACACGATAAATTATGGCAAAATAAAATCAAATACGGTAAAATACGGCAAAATAAAATCAAACACGGTAAAAAACTTTAAAATAAAATCAATCGCGGTAAAATACGGTGAAATAAAATCAAACACGATAAAATACGGTGAAATAAAATCAAGCACGGTAAAAAACGTTGAAATAAAATCAAATACGGTAAATTATGGCAAAATAAAATCAAATACGGTAAAAAAACGTTGAAATAATATCAATCGCGGTAAAATACGGTGAAATAAAATCAAACACGGTAAAATACGGTAAAATAAAATCAAACACGGTAAAATACGGTGAAATAAAATCAAACACGGTAAAAAACGTTGAAATAAAATCAAATACGGTAAATTATGGCAAAATAAAATCAAACACGGTAAAATACGGCGAAATAAAATCAAGCACGGTAAAAAAACGTTGAAATAAAATCAAATACGGTAAATTATGGCAAAATAAAATCAAATACGGTAAAAAAACGTTGAAATAAAATCAATCGCGGTAAAATACGGTGAAATAAAATCAAACACGGTAAAATACGGTAAAATAAAATCAAACACGGTAAAATACGGTTAAATAAAATCAAACACGGTAAAAAACGTTGAAATAAAATCAAATACGGTAAATTATGGCAAAATAAAATCAAATATGGTAAAAAAACGTTGAAATAAAATCAATCGCGGTAAAATACGGTAAAATAAAATCAACACGGTAAAATACGGTAAAATAAAATCAAACACGGTAAAATACGGCGAAACAAAATCAAATACGGTAAGAAAACGTTGAAATAATATCAAACACGATAAAATACGGCGAAATAAAATCAAATACGGTAAAAAAACGTTGAAATAAAATCAAGCACGGTAAAAAACGTTGAAATAAAATCTAATACGGTAAAATACGGCGAAATAAGCGAAAAACCATAGTCCATTATAATCATTATATGTTATAATTTTATTACTTAAATTATTTTTTGCACACAATGTTTATGCACAGGGCAAAAGTCAGCAATTAGCATATGTGTGCAAATTTAAATTATAAGTCGGCTAATAAATTTTATTCAATGTAAGTTTAAATAATGGCAGAAATCACCATTAACAAATCTTACAATATTCATTTTGTTTAATTAATTAATAATTTATCATTAAATTGATAATCAATTTAATATATCAATGCTAATGAGCATTATATAATTCTTTACATAAATGATGCTGCTGCATCTTGAAAATCTTAATCTTAATCTCATAAACAAGAGGTTTATTAGTATATAAAATATACAATTTTAAATATGATGCTAATAAATAGTTTATATAAGGCAAATTATCATAATATTTAATAAATACTTTTCAGTAATAAATTCCTTGTAGATTTAAATGAGATTCAGTAGCATTATTTACATAAAGATGCTTATTAGCATCAGTATATTGAATTAATTATTACTGTTAATGATGAAATATTAATAATCTCAAATAAATGTTGTTAGACATAAGATCCGCTGATAATCGTTTTTATCGTTATAAATAACGATGGTAACGGTTATCAACTCGTGCCTAATAACATTTATTTCAGATTATTAATATATATACCTGTATATATTGTCACGTCTTTTTCACTCCCGGAGCGGTCCGAGAGAAGGATGATAAGCCTCTCCGGTAGTTCTCTCGCACCCCCAACACTCCACTAACCGAATTTTATTGTTGGGCGCCAGACACGTGAATTCGCGTCCGCGAAATTGCGAGAAACTAAAGAGAGAGACGCAAGGCGAAATAAGTCGGTGTGCGAGGAATCGGCTAGCTCGCCCTAATAGCAGGGCGCGCGGGGTTGATTAAGGGCAGCGCGATGTTCAGCGGGATGACACGCAAATCATTAACTCAGTCAGCTAACAAATGAAAAGGAACATTTATTGTAGAATAACTTTCGGAAAACAATGCGGCCATTTCGGCTTCCATTAATCAGTTTCCTAAGAGATCTTTTTAATATCTCAACATTAATTGAACAAATTTACAGATATGGATGAATTGATCTATGTTTCTGATACTTTGAATCAGTAAATTCACCATACGGTACGGAGAACGTGTAACTACCGCTGAAGATGGCTTAAAACTGAGCCGAAACGTACGGATCGATGTAATGTATCAAAACGACGAATAAATCAGTTATTTGAGTTATTTCTGATATTATGCATGTGATCTGCGTCTGAAGTACGGTCGGTATCTCGCCTTTGATGGTAAAAGACTGGGTAAATTTTATTTCGTGAACCAGTCTTTTACCATCAAAGGCAAGATACCGACCGTACTTGTAACTAATTTATCGGCTGTGTAGAGCAAAAATGAGTTCCGTTACACGGTGAGCTACGGTGCAGAGCAGTGCAGATGAGCGCGCTACCTCTAGGTCGGTAACCGACCTCTTACAGCCACGGTCGATAAAAGGTTCAAATACGCATAAAAGTGTGCAAGTAAAAACTTGCACATTGTTCTTTAAGATTTGGCGAAGATCGATGAAGGAGTTATCGATTTCTGCTCAAAAAGTTACATGTATAAGTTGTTTTAATTTTTATATAGAGTATCAGTCAAAAAAGACTGTATAAGCTGATAGTTTCACATATTATATGTCAGTCATTTTAGTAATCTGTAACCGAGACGTTTGAATATACTTTAATATATATTTTAAAAGATATATTTAACGTTCATATTTATTGAAATGGAGAATTTTAACAACAAAGTGAATGAAATAAGTGAAGAAGTTAGAAAAAGTAATAATTAACAAATTATTATATAGATATAATAATTTAATTAATAATAATTATAATAATTTAATAAATAATAATAATTTAATTTTTTTAAATAAACAATAATATTCTTTAAATAGTTTTAGATGATGGTATGGACGAGAAACTTCTAGAAATAATGATAAAATATGAAGAAACTATATCATCGATGAAACTTATCATAGATGAAATACTTTTGGAAATCATAAAAAAAGAGACAAAGAAAAAAAGCAAAAGGAATAGAATAGAAAAGAGAGAAAAAAGAAAAAATAGAGAGAAAAGAAACGAGAAAAAAAGGTTAGCTCTCTTTATAATAATTTTTTATAATAACTCAATATACTCCGAAGCAATTACAAGATGCAGGTATATATTGTAACCGATTGCAGTTTTGAGGAAGAGATAAGTGTCACCACTTAAAATCGTGAGCCTATGTTGATTGGCGTATTCAAGTCTAATAAGAACGAAAATATTATAAAATTGGACCACGCCACTTATTACTTCTGTATCTAAGGCGGAAGAATTTTAAGATTAACAAGTTTGATATCTTTTTTTTTGTTTTAAGGAATGTCATAATTTCATGTACACATAAAAAACAATTTTAAATATATATTATTATAAAGGCAACAAACGTCTAAACGTTCTGACAGAGGAATATAATCTACAATGTTCAGTTTATTACAATTCTTATAATTTAGTTTACGCACCGTATACTTTCTTCATTTAGTTTCGAAATTTCTAATCGTAAGCATATCGTTGAAAAATCTACAATATATATTTCTACATAAATTACTGTAGAAAGCAATAAAATTACATTATTAATTTTACATTATTTACATAATCTTACGTATAACATTACTTTTACTGATCTATTTTTTTTATTTTACTCACCGCTAATTGCGATTGCGACTAGAATTACTCTACAAATACGCGCCATAGATATTAATCAAATAATTAGCATTCAAGAATTATCCTAGCGCGTAATCTACATCTACAGAAATTACTCGTCGTCCCGAAGAGGTCTCTCGATCGTTCTCGCAATCCATCGTTACGACAATCCAAGTGACCGTCGTCGACGACTCCGCCACGATGAATCCGTTTAAAATTTTATATCCCTTGTATAAAGTTAAACGTAGATCCGCGAATAGCTTCGAGATTACCGATCTGATCGTATTCGAAGCTAGAAGTGATCTCTTCCTCCCCCATCGTCTTACAAATCTGCGTGCACACGGTGCAACAAAATACTTAGTCGTTTACAAGCAATCGACGTTTTAATTATCGATACAATCAAACAGCATTAATCAACCGTTAAACTCTCCTTTTCCTTTTCAACAAATAAATATCTAGATCCATAACTTTGCGAGCGGACGTGCATCGATCGCGTGAGAGTGACTAGGAAGCACCCGTCGATGATACGAATGCCGTAATCAGCTAACTAAGCGAATTATTCCTACATGCACACAGTGCGAGTCAACGAACAAATTTCACGTAATTATCAGGTCAGTACACGCGCACAATTAGTACAACAAGTACAACATCGAAGATTCATCCGATTCATCGTATTTCCAGTCTTTGTTTTTTTCACCTAACGTCGATACTCGTAGAATCATTTTAGTCTTCAGAAAAAATTCGTATATTCCCAATTCGACTTTGTTTCGCCTCGCCTATATGATCATCCCTCGATTAGTCAAAGCTTCTTATCTCTAACATGCCTAGACGACGGGGCTTTCTAAATACGTAAATGCATTTTGTACAAGTCATTCGATCGAGTCGCCGAATCTCGAGAAAGAATTAGTTAAAAAAATAGTAAGATTACATTCTCTTTGGATAATTTGTGCGCACGATGCTTTCGTGACATAAATTAATCTAAAATGTTACTATTCGATTCCAAATATCGCAAAATAAAAGATATTCGAAATTTATTTTACATATAAATATAATTTCACAAAGGCAACAAAGAATTCTGTTCTTTTAAAAATTCGACGACGCAACTTTTCGTTATAATTTCTGTCAAAATGCAAATAATTATGTGCAGTGTCCCTATAGCCGAGTCTCTAAAAATACAAAAATTTTAAATGTATAAAATTTAGAAACATTTAAAGATTCAAAGAAGTGTAAAAGTAAGAATGTAGGCGTTTGAAAGATTTATTAATTGTGTTATATGATTATATTCTGGTTCGCGTTGCGCCGAGTGAAAGAATGACAGACACGTAGCAAGTAATTCGCAAGGATGACAGGAAACGTAAATCGCAAGGATGAATGGCGCGCAGACCGAGGATATCTAGCGCGCAGATCGCAGGGATGGCAGGAAACGTAGAACGCAAGGAGGAATGGCGCGCTGATCAAGGATGTCTAGCGCGCAGGTCGCAGAAAGCAGGAAGCAGGAACGCAGATCGCAAGGATGAATGGCGCGCTGATCAAGGATATCTAGCGCGCAGGTCGCAGGAAACAGGAACGTAGATCGCAAGGATGAATGGCGCGCTGATCAAGGATATCTAGCGCGCAGGTCGCAGGAAACAGGAACGTAGATCGCAAGGATGAACGGCGCGCAGAGCGAGGATATCTAGCGCGCAGGTTGCAGGAAATCAGGAACGTAGCTAAAGCTGAAAATAGAAAAGAAGGAAATAATCTCTTATTGCAATTTAATCTGAGCGCCCCGCTTCTCTCGCCCCGGTGGGCCACCATCTCCGCCCCGTTGGCAATCGTCTCTCTCGCCCCGGTGGGCCGCCATTTTGCCCCGTTGGCAATCGCCCCTCTCGCCCCGGTGGGCCGCCGTTTTGCCCCGTTGGCAATCGCCCCTCTCGCCCCGGTGGGCCGCCGTTTTGCCCCGTTGGCAATCGCCCCTCTCGCCCCGATGGGCCGCCATTATCGCCGTTTCGTTCGTAAACGCTCTTACCGTTGGTCTAGCTTCCGTCTCTCTCTCTCTCTTTCCCGCTCGTAACGCGTACCTAGTACAGCATCCGCCTGCCTCTCTCTCTCTCGCAAGCACGCCCTTAAAACAGTCTTACGCCTTCCTCGCCTAGCAAGTCTCGTGCAGCCGCGCGAATTTTCCTTCGTCCTTTGTCCCCCTTTCCAGCGTTCCTCCTGAGCTTCACGTATCCTCTCTTCCTCGTAACACTTTCCTTGCACCGCTACTCTCAACTTCTTCACCCTTCCTCTGAGCATATGCTTCGCACCGCTTCTCGAGATTTCCCTTTTTTGCACGTAAGATTTTTACTCCAGATTTCTTCCTCGTCACCTTTCTACTCAATGTTTTTCTTATCTCCCTGGAAACGCGCCACTTCCTTTCTTCTCTTCTCATCAACTCGCGCTTCCGCGCCACCTCTCCTCGATTGGTAAGGGGTCTAGCGTGATTGGTTTTCTAGTCAGCGGTAGAGCTAGCGTCGGTAACTAAGTCCGCTTGTTTATCATTTCCGATACAAATTGAAATGAACAATTAAAGAATGCAAAAATATGAAAATGAAGGATTCGAGGATTGCAAACAGCCAACAAAAAAAACCAGTTTTTTTTTCAAATTTCATGTATAATTGCATTTAATTAATAATTAAAAATAAAAACTGGCGCTCCTGTGGGCCTCATATTCCTTCCTCTTCTTCGTCCGCTTTCTCTCCATTCGCCTGTCCATCCTCTTGCTCTTCCTCTCCATTCGCCTGTCCATCCTCTTCCTCTTCCTCTCCATTCGCCTGTTCATTCTCTTCCTCTTCCTCTACATTCCCCTCTTCTTAAGCTTTCTTCTCTCCATCCTCTTCCTTCAATCCATTCTCTGTCTCGACAATTTCCTCTGCTTCTGATCCCACGCGCTCGGGAAGAATAATAACTGAATGTAAAATATAAAGCAATAAATTAATATCTAAAATAGTTTAAAATTTATAACTGTAATTGTATAATCACAAAATTATTACATACTAATTATTTCTTTCTTTCAACTGCTTGCCACCTCTTTTTTTCCTTTTATCTTCTTTTACTTCCTCGTTTTTTTCTTCATCCGGCTCATCCTTTTCTAAATTTTTCTTCTCTATCTTTTTCTCTTCCTCTTTCTTTCTTTCCACATTATCCCTCCTCTCGTTTGCTTCGTGCTGCTTCTCACTTTTCGCGTTACCCATATTTTTTTCTTTCTTTTAGTGTTCTCTCTTATCTCAGTCTAAAAATTGGTTTAAATAATAATGTGCAGAATGAATTTGCACCTCAACCTCCTCATGGTCGAGAATTGATTTATAAATACTGCATTCACCGCTCAAATTCCTTGATGCTGATTGGTTATCTCGCTTATATGCAGATCAAATTTCGAAATTATTATAAGAGTGAAATTGATATTAAATGATGTTGGTTAGTTATCTCAACGACTTGTCAATGCGTGTCAAAAAACGTTAAGTTTGTTTCGCGTTTAACAGTGCGAAATTACAGAAAAAGAGTTCCAAGAAAGAATTTTTTAAAAGAGAGAGAGAGAGAAAGAGAGAGAGAACGGAAGGGGATACAAAAAGAGGTATATATTTCAAAAATATTCTAACATATTATATTTATGTATACATGTATGCATTATGTAAGTATACATGTATGCACGTATATATTTAAAGGACTTTCCGATCCGGTTTTGCCCGCTCTGCCCACGAACAGTGCATATTACATGATACTAAAATATATTAAAATAAAATATATGTAAATGTATTGATTTTAACCCTTAATCTGTAAACGTTTTTTTGGCACCTTTAGTCTGAAAACCTGGGTCGTTTTCGTCCTGACGTTTTCTTTAAAGTGTTAAAGTGTTACAAAAAATCTGAAAAAATTCATGGAGATAATTCAAACCTTCAATTTGAAGTATCAATCATAAAATTATAAACAATTTAATTTTTTAAATATATTTTTATTTAAAAAATGAAGCAACTAGGGGTATAGTCATTTGTTTACTCAAAAAATCATAACTTTAAGACAAATAAAGATATTGAAACGAATAAAAAAGGAAATTGAAAGGAAAGAGTGTAGCTTTCATAAAAAAAATATTGCATGCAATTATTTTGGGCTCAACTTCCGAATAGCCCCTACCTCCAAATTTGATGAAACTTGCAGGAGTTGTTGACTATTAGAGGACATGTTTATACCATAAAGGATTTTGTACGGAAACAAATAGGAACGGAGAAATTGGCGTCAAAAATTGAAAATTTGGTAAATGTCTACAATTAGGGCTCGAATAAAAAATTAATTAAAAAGAGGTAAATTCTATGTATTTTTGCCCTTTGAATCCAAAACTGTTAAAATTTCGGGGTCGCTTGTATTTTTTAAGATATCGTTAAGAAAATGAGAAAAGTTCAGACCGAGGTTCATCCCCACCTCCCCCCTGCTTTCGGGGGAGGTGCGGTAGACGCATAAAAAGTCTATGCATGGCATACACTTTTCACGCGAACCGAGGTCCACCCCGACCTCCCCCCTGCTTTCGGGGGAGGTGCGGTAGACGCATGAAAAGTCCATGCATACACTTTTCACGCGAACCGAGGTCCACCCCCACCTTCCCCCTGCTTTCGGGAGAGGTGCGGTAGACGCATGAAAAGTCCATGCATACACTTTTCACGCGAACCGAGGTCCACACCCACCTCCCTCCTGCTTTCGGGGGAGGTGCGGTAGACGCATGAAAAGTCCATGCATACACTTTTCACGCGAACCGAGGTCCACCCCCACCTCCCCCCTGCTTTCGGGGGAGGTGCGGTAGACGCATGAAAAATCCATGCATACACTTTTCACGCGAACCGAGGTCCACCCCCACCTCCCCCTGCTTTCGGGGGAGGTGCGGTAGCGCAAGAAAAGTCCATGCATGTGTGTGTGTGTGTGTGTGTGTGTGTGTGTGTGTGTCCTTTTTATGCATAAATACTGTATCTTTTTAATTTCTCCGTTCCTATTTGTTTCCGTACAAAATCCTTTATGGTATAAACATGTCCTCTAATAGTCAACAACTCCTGCAAGTTTCATCAAATTCGGAGGTAGGGGCTATTCGGAAGTCTTACCTTATTTTGAAATTAAATGCTTAAGTTTGCAACCTCAAAATTGCCAATAAATTAGACCCAAATTTCTTAGTAAAAACAGTAATAAATATATAATAATTCAAAAATTAATAATAAAATCAATAAGAAGTCAATAGTTAAGGGTCACAACATTCTTTTATTACCAAAAAGTAAAAAATTGAGAAACTTCCTCGCCCGACCGTTGCGCCATTTCCTAGAAAAACTAAACAAAAATATTTTTGTAATTTTTTTTCGCGGTCAGATGTTTTTGTGACACTTTTACGGACACAATAAATACTTTAAAACAGAAAAACGAAAAAAAAATTATTTATGGTTTTGACTAACGTTGACTGAAAAGGTGGGTCGTTTTTGTCCGGAGAAGAATTCAAGTGTCTGCTGCGATGGCCGGAGGGGGAATGGCACGGTGAAAGTCAGTAAGCGGGTCCTCGGAGAGCATAATTTTTTTTACGGAGGCATAGTAGCGCCCTCCCTTCCCGTGTTTAAAAGTTACAACTACATTTGATTTTTTCCCAGACGAAAACGACCCACGTTTACAGATTAAGGGTTAAGTATGCATGTATGTATACATATATTTGGTTTCGATTACAGATTACATACTTTTTCCTTAACATTATGAAAGACAAATAACCCAGATAGCCAAGTGCAGAGAGTTTGCTGTCATGTTGCCAACAATCGTTAATGCAACTAATTTTGACAAACTCGGGCTAAGGTGAGACAGCATTGTGCTTGTCGGGTTGAACTCATATGAATTCTAATTCTATTCACGGCAAATTGAGAGCAACATGTTCATACGGATTTGTTATCCGCGAAGAGTTGATTTGTGACAGCAACTTGACGACAACTCGTTGTCGTCCACAATTAACAGCATATTCAATGCATTTTAAGAGCAACTTCCCAGGTAGCAGCGTCACGTGATTTTTTCGTCAGTTTATGGTCAATTGTTACGTCAATTATTCTTTTATAATCATGTAATAATAACTTAAAAATGACAGGAATAAGTCACAGACGACATTTCAAGACGTTAAAAACATGACTTTGTACTTTTTGACCTTTTAATGACGTTTTAATAAGAGGATTGTAAAAATCAAATTTATGTGCAAAATTATAATTAATTAAGAAACCAGATTTGTTATAAAATATATACATTTTATGTTTTGTGTTTATTTAATTATTATTAGTCTTCAAAAATAAAGGTACCATTAATATAAGGTTACATCAATCTAAAAGTATGTTCCACTTTATTATAAAAGTGGACTCCACGATACAACTGATACAGGTTGTGCAGTTCCGTCGTTCATATATATTATCGTTCGTCATATTTTAAATACGAGAAACAGATTTTAACGAATGCCATCTATCGGATCCGATATTTGCACATTCTTTAGAAACGTATGGCAATTTCATATTGTCAACACTATGTTAGCAACGACTTACAATTAAAAAACTTCATAGCTTGAAGACATATACGCAATAATGGATGGAAATCATTATATATGTGTTGTTGCCATCATGTTTGCATCATGATGCTCAAGATGGAACAACGAATCATATATTGCTGTCATGTTGCTGACATGTTGCAGACAACATAACGTACCAGTATTGCGGACAGTTTGCTCTCGAAATTGCGTCAATTGATTGCATGTATAAGCAGTCATATACCTGTGTTCTATTTCGATGTCAGCAAATTTACAGCAAATATATAACAATACATGCAATACATTAGTTTGCTCAATATGCTACATCACGCTTGGCTATCTGGGAAGAGAAGAAGAAGGAAAGAGAGGAAAAAACCTCCAGAACGAGCGAGAAAGAGAGAGAGAGAGAGAGAGAGAGAGAGAGAGAGAGAGAACAAAGAAAGAGAGGTACATTTACACATATTTTAAAAATATTTTAATAAATATTTTAGTATCATGTAACATGCATTCGTGGACAGAGCGGACAGAACTGGATCAAAAAGCCTTTTATCATTTTGTAATTTTCTTAATAATTAATGAGAAATTACTTAACACAGATACGTGAATCAGGATGCGTCAACGAGATGGAACAACCCAACGTTCACGTTTTGTTAGGTGCGTGGTGAGGCATTAAAAGAAGTGCATAACAACGGCTATATACATGAACGACATTCATGCGTAGTTATTGTTATTTATAAAGCGCTCCTCCCCTAATATTTCTCTACATGAGTAACAACGTGAACGTTGTGCTGCTCTTTTCGTCAAATCGCATGGACGCATACTGTTTTTATTCTTATATTTATCTTTGTGCTTTGGCCCCTAAAAAAGTCATATCAATATCAATTGAACATAAATGTCTCGAAATGTTGAAGCTGTTATAGCGCGATGCTAATTAATCATCTCGCTTATGTGTCGCGCGGCTTGCTTCGCGTATTATCGTGTGAGATTTGTAACAGTACGAGGTTATTTATTTTGCGCTGAGAATTAAGATTCCCTTTAAGCGCTAAATGTTGAGAGAAAGAGAGAGAGAGAGAAAAGGAAAGAAATAAGGTATTTATAGTATATATAAATAATAAATAATTATAAATAGGTATTTTATAAAGGAATTCACAATTTGTAAAAAATTCCTACGTAATAATGATGATGTCCTTGTCACTAAAGCGGATAAAGGCCAAATAACGGTCATCTTAGACAAAAATTCGTATGTAAATAAAATGACGGAAATGCTCAATGACCAAACTACTTACAAAAAATTAACGAAAGATCCAATTAATAAGATTACCACCAAAATTAATGAACTGGTCAAAGCTTGGCATGACAATGGCATCGTCAGTGATCATATGTACAGAAAACTGAATTGTACGAACGGAAATCTTCCAAGGGCCTACGGACTACCGAAAGTACATAAAGCTGGTTTACCGTTACGTATCAAAGACTACGTTTACATGACACCGTTAATCGGGTTTTATAACATCGGTAGTTGTCAGAAAGACCAATCGTAATCATTCTTCAGAAGAATGGAATAGCTGTGATTGACCGGCCTAAGAACTACCGATGTTATAAAACCCGATTAACGGTGCCGTGTAAACGTAGTCATTGTATCGACGTTAGGTAGCCCTCTCTATAATGTAGCTAGTCTCCTCCAAAAGACTTTACACTCCTCTATCCCAAAACCGAAGTCACACATCAAGGACAGCTGGGCCTTTGCTCAGTTAATTAATAATAAGAAAATTAACGACGATGAGGTACTCATTTCGTTAGATGTCACAGCCTTATTTACAAACATACCTAAAGACTTGGTTTTGAGGGGTATCGAAAAAAGGTGGTTCCACATTTCCAAAAAAACTGATCTCACTTTACAGCAATTTTTACATGCAATAGATCTAATTTTGTCGTCCACAAGTTTTATATTCAATGGCGTAATATACGAACAAATTTTCGGTAGCCCCATGGGATCCCCATTATCTCCTGACACCGCGGATATCGTAATGGACGACCTAGAGACACACTGCCTAAATCTTTTAAATTTTGACATCCCAGTATTTGTCAGATACGTGGACGATATTTTCGCGGTTGTCCCGAGAAAACACGTGGACCTGATACTTAAAGTTTTTAACGATTATCATCCTAGACTCAAATTTACATATGAAGTTGAAAATAATGGATCTCTTAATTTCCTCGACACAACTGTCATAAGAAATGGCAATACTTTGCTAACGAATTGGTATCGAAAATCAACGTTCTCGGGAAGATACACAAACTTTTATTCGAACCACCCCTTAAAATATAAGTTGAATACCATCACAAGTTTAGTTGACCGTGCGATATTACTCTCTGATAAAAGATTCCACAATAATAACATCAAAATAGTCAAAGACATCTTAATTAACAATAACTTTCCACAACAATTGATTAATAAACACATTTTAAATAGGCTACACATTTTAAGGATACGGGATACCTCACATAACATCTCTACGGATAATAAAACGAAATTTGATCTAAAAATGTGCATGCCGTTACCTTACATAAAGGGTTTAAGCGAAAACATCAATCACACGCTGAGAAAGTGCCATATTATGTCTCTATTCACAATCCCCAAAAAATTAGACTGCCTAATTAAACGGGGGAAAGACAATATCGACGATTTGAAACAAACTGAAATTGTATACAAGATCGAATGTAAAGATTGTAACGCGACATATATAGGGCAGACAAAAAGGCATCTCTGCACACGTCTGAAAGAGCACCAGAATGATATTAAAAAAACCAACCGGCAAACTATCTGTAGTTAGTGAACACCGAATATCCCGCGGACACGATTTTGATTGGGAGAATCCGAAGATAATACATAAAGAGAAATTGATTAGGAAGAGGGAGTTAGCAGAGATGGTTTTTATTAAAAAATCGGACAACACTATTAATATGCAAAAAGACACCGAGAGTCTCAATGCTCTCTATGAACATATCATAAAAGAAATGTAATATCCCCTTCTCGTCTACTTCCCTCTCTCTACTTCAGTTAAACTTTGATGTCAATGTTTATTGCTCCGTCCTTCCTTGTCAGTCGCAATTTCACCACCGCGATCGCACGACAGGGACTTGTCCCTCTGATTATTTATTAATACTCTAATATGTAAGTTCTTTTATAACGTACTTTACTTATTGTCGCTTTATATAAAAAATTTTTTTGATGTTTAGTTTTTAGATTCGGCGTAATCTGGAAACTATGTCCAACTAATCAATATTTGTGAGTTGTACACGCTTGATAAAGACCGAATGTAGCGGTCGAAACGTAGCGTCTTTTAAAATAAAATTGCCAGTTTGGTCGAACATCTCTTGTGCTAATTTATAATAAATAATATTTAATAAATTCAAATAATTATGATATTATGATAATTCTTTAATTTAGCTATTCCAGCACAGAAATCGATAAAATTAGGCTCCTTCAACGTGTTTTTGCACAAAACGAAAGAATGTGGCCGAAAAAAGTGTCGCTCCTGCTCCGCGACGCGAGATATTAATCGTTAAAGTTAGCGACTTGACAGATTATTAACCAAAAGCATACTTTGTATTTATACTTTCTTATAACATAAAATTGTATATATACTTTTCAATACATCAACTATTGAAAAGTATATATTGTTATGATTAATACAGCGCATGCTGTATGAGCCTAAATTCAGGGATTTCTGTACTGAGGTAAGTAAACTGAAAAATTACATATATATGTGTATTTGCACTTATATTTCTAGAATTTAATTACTTATTTCAGTAATTATTAATATACTAGATAGATAGATAGATAACGTGTACTTTATTACCCACATGGGGTCTAAAAGGGCGTTTTGTAGGGACGTACCCAACCCTATTAATATACTATATACTATAATTAAATCTCAAAACAAAAATTGAAATCCATAAAATTTAATAATAATAATAATAATAAATTTGATGAATAAATTGTAATCTGATAAAATAATATATGTAAACTGCAAAAATATTGAAATTGGATAAAATGTTAAAATACATTGCAAAAATTTAATTTTAAAAATTCTAAACATATTTGTTTGAAATTGTGTTAAAAATTTATAATAACATATTTTTTATAAAAAGAAAAGTAAATATATTAAAAATAATAATGTTTCTAACATTTCGCAACATTGATGTAATATTGCAAATGTTGCAATGCAAAAACAATAGGCTCTTTCAAACTTTGACCCAGAATAAATTACGAACAGTTTTTTATTTAATGTAATTTCAAAATACATTAAAATAAGAAAATGTTATCTACGGGTTATTGCAGTAATGATATATTTACTACAATCAGAAATTAATTTTCTTGCAACTAATAAATTGATTCTTGCACGGTTACAATATTTTCTTGAAGTAAATACATTTTACTTAAAAAAGAAATTAATCTGCTTGCAACAAATCAACAAATTTTTGCGCGGTTATAATACTTTCTTGAAATAAATACATTTTTACTTTGATAAAAAATTAATTTACTTGCAACTAAGAAACTTGACTTTTGCACGGTTACAATATTTTCTTGCAATAAAAACATATTTGCTGATATAAGAAATTAATTTCTTTGTAACAAATACACAGATTTTTGCGCAGTTAAAATATTTTCTTGAAATAAATACATTTTTACTTTGACAAGAAATTAATTTGCTTGCAACTAAGAAATAGACTCTTGCATAGTTACAATATTGTCTTGCAATAAAAATATATTTGCTGCTGTAAGAAAATAATTTTCTTACAATAAATATATCGATAACCCCCCAAATCAAGATTTGGAAGCGTAATATAAAAGTATAGTGTCGGTGTGTATCGTGCGTATGTATGCGTGCAATGTAGGGAGCTATCCTTGTCTATACAAGGACAGATATAGTCGATAACATAGAAAATGATAATTTTGTCGGTTGTACATACTCCAGCATCACCTTAATTTGCATTGAAAGAAGTAGATAAACATAAATTTTTCCCGTTAATAAAAATTTATTTATTTATTTATTTATCAAAATATATAAATACCGTCTTCTGTCTGTATGTACGCGAACTACTCATTCGTTAGTGGACCAAATTTTTACCAAAAGTATATGAAATAGGGGTAAAATTTTCCGGGGATGAAAATGTCATGGTTAATTTTTCATTACCGATCTTTTTGGAAACCGGTTCCAAAATTTTTTCAAATTTTACGAGAATTAATTGACCAAATCTCAAAGAATTGTATATGAAGTAAGGGTAGAATGTCCCAGAGAGTGCCATAAAGTGTACAATTTTTCGTTACCGATCTTTTTGGAAACCGGTTCCAAAATTTTTCTGGAAATAATTGACCAAATCTCAAAGAATAGTATATGCTAATTTTTTTGAAACCGCGAGTTTAATTTTTCATTAATGTACTGATTTTTTTGAAACGTTTCCGATTTTTGTTTAGAAAGAACTGAAGAATATAATAGAATTTAATTTTTGGACAATAAGTTTAATTTTTCACTAATGAATAATTTTTTATTAATGGATCGATGTTCTTGAAACCGGTGCCAAAATTTTTCTAATTTGTTGTTGATAATTTTGATGAAACTAATACCAAAAGGTTATTAATTTTATGGGGATAGCTACTATGAGGTTAAAAATTGGAGGTTTTATGGGGTTCTATTGGTGCTCCTAATTAATGGGTAAGTTTGGAGAAAGGGGAATAGATTTTGAGCCCGCGCAAAGCGCGGGCGAAAAATCTAGTTTATAAGAATGCATTTAAGCGAGGAAAATGTATTCGAAAGAAATGAAGATGAAGTAATTAAGTATATTATACACAAAATAAATTGTTTAATTAAAATAACTATTGTAATATCTTTTATATGAATTTTTAGATTGAAATATTATGTTTTATAGGTATTCATGAGTTTTAATTTTATGACGTGTGGACTATGCGAAACCATTTGTGACGCAGATCTTGTAGCAAAACACGGTGCCTTCAAAGATATTCTGAATACTAGACTTTGTTTTTGTTACACGATATTATAAGACATTTTTAAATAAATAATAGTTATTTATTTACACTACATTTACATACCGCACATGGAATAAAAATATTTATTCTCGTCAATCTAATATTGAGAATATCCTTGAAAGCACTCGTGTTATGTAATATACTTGATATGAAGTATATAATTATATACTTTATCTTCATTTAATTCCTTCAAATACATTTTCCTCGCCTAAATGCATCTTTAGTGTTCTTCAATTTTGCGAATCTGCAAGGTTAGAAGGTTATATGTCTTTATTGGTACACACAATCAATATAGTAATAGCATCAATGTTTCAGCGGTTGAACGATATGCTTCGTAGTTAAAATAATTCAAATTACAAAATTATAGCCGTTGGATTACGAGCAACAAATTACTTGAATCGCTTGTTTTAGTAACATGTAAAATTGTATCTTAATAGTAAAGAACTGAAATTACAAATACAATATTAATATGACATAAAGACACATAACAGAGTGATTGCGAGTAAATTATTATTATAATTAGAATGGCGAGAGGGGGGAAAACTAAATTCAAAATCTAACAATGGTTCCTTAAAGTACAGACTTCACCCTTTAAAATAAAAAAAAATCTTTCAAATATGACAATTTTTCGCGGAGTTGAAGTTGGGCAAATTTTTGACGTAAATTTTTGTTGCCCAGTGTATATATATATATATATATATATATATATATATATATATATAAACAAATTGCAAACATTTATTTAAATATATAATATGTATAAATATTTAATAAGTTGCCACATATCCGTTACCTCAATAAGTATGTCAATTCATTACTCACCGATCCTGATTCGCAACAGCGGAATTATATCTGCCACGTAGCTACGTTGGATCTGTAACATACAAACATAAAATTCATATTGAAATCGAGATTAAAATGGTGTTCAAAAAAACATAATGTTTTAAAAAAAATTCAAAGTTGAGCGACCCAACTGGCCAATGTTCATTTATTAAATTCACAACGTTTCGACCGTCATCAGGTCCTTTTCAAGTGATAATGTTTTAAAATATAATTCCTATAGCATCAAACGTTTTATTCATTATTCAATTTGATATTTATTTAAATAATAGCACATTTTCTAAAAATGATATTTACAAAAATCAATTTTTATAGAAATTACTCCTTTTCTTCTAACTATTACTTCTAAATAATAATAAAATGAAAAGTCTCAAGAATAAACAAAAAATTACTCTTACACAAAATAAAAATTAATATTTACCGCAAAGTTGTTCCGCTGGTGCCCGATGCCTCTCCCAGGCCTCCTCCTCCTCTCAGGCTGTCCTCTCGGCTCCCTCGATGCTCGACACAACTCCACCGGCATCACACGTACACGCGAATAACTACATATAATTACGCGATATTTAATATACGTCACTCCCGAAAACATGAACTACCGATTTTGTCCGTTAAAAAATCGCCCGCGATAACCACGTTATCTCGACGCGTTCAGAGCCGGACAACTGACCCGATTTGCCCGATTAAAGACTTAGCCCCGCGTGGTCGGTATGAAATGTTCGACAGAGAGAATAGAGATCCTCGAAAAGTAGAAAGCGCGAGCTCTCTACAATGAGAATCAACTCTCCTCGCCACCGGCACGTCGGGTTGCAGCCCCTCCACACACAGTTAGGTCAGATTATCTGGGCAGTTCTTGTTGATGCGATCCAGGAGCCCTATTCTCGAATCGTTTTTATGAAACTCGCATGCGAAATTCAATGCTTTTCAAATAGAAAGTCGCATACGAAAATCATTAGGGCAGGCTCGAGAATACAGTCCCAGGCCGTCACCGTTCAAGGACCACGCACGAGACAGTCGTCACGTCTGAGAACGTAAAAATTGACACAGCTATATGCTAATTATTAAAATTGCACGACGGAATTCCGAATAATCTGACGACATTCCCGACGACACTTCGAACGGCACTCCCGAAAATGTGACGATTTTGATTGTTATATTTGAAATTGCATGAATTTCGAGCAGCACTCCGTGACGCGACGAACCGTTTATACAGTCGGCGGCGATTGGGTTTAGTTGCCCGTTCTTTGGTGAAAGCGGAATAGTCTGTAAAAGATTACGCGTACGTTTAGGTACGTTTAGGTCGGTACACTTAATGGTTGAGATAAATAGGAATATAAAGACGTGAGAATAGAAATATGCGAGAACAAAGGCCCTTATACAATGCCAGGCAATAGGAAATAGGAACAGGGAATAAAAATCAGAAATCATGTATAAATGCAAAATAAAAAATGACATAGGCAAGGCAATAGACACAAAACTTCCCTCCCTCCCTCCCTCCCTCCCTCCCTCCCGCGCCGGTAGCAAAACCTCCAGGGTGGTGCGGAAGTTCGTTAAAAGCATTCACCATTTAAAAAAAATGTACGGTGAAAAAATTTAATAATAATACATACTTATAGTTTACGCATTTTCAAAACAAAATTGAATAGAAATCATATTTTCAACACATGCACGGCTGACTTGTAAAGAATTAAGTTATAGGTAATAGAAAAAGCGATTTAATAAAGACGATGGAAAATCGCGAGTTTCGTGGAACGTCGCGGCTCTCGGCTCCCGACATATCGGTGCCCGCCGCGACGGCACGGAGCATGAGTTCGCACACAAAATGAGTTGTAACTTACTAAGGAGTGATTTCTCCATCTTGGACTTCCTATACTTTTTTGTTGACAAAATTTTCTTCTTTTTTTTTAGTATTTTTTAAATTGAAATCGAAGATGTCGATCTTTAAGAAAAATCTGAATTTATTATTAATGTTGAAAAATATCAATTAATTAACTATTTTTATTAATAATGCATAATATATCTCGAAAGTGTGTAAAAAATACTTGAAAAATCACTGGTCATTTTTTAAAATCGGTAATGTTTACGACAAATTATCGATGTGTGAAGTTTAACATGACGGCCTCAACGCCGAAACTTTAAACCCCTGTAAGTAGATAACGCGTTGGACAAATGTCAAAAAAATTGGTGTGGATAATTATGGTCAATAGGGCAATAGATTGTGTAAATTTCAGCACAATCAGAAAAAAAAATTTTTTAGGGTGGATCACTTCGCATGGAATGCCCCATATATATAAATATCCTATAATATTAATTTAAAAAAAAAGAAATCTCTAAAAAAAACTTTATATTTTTAAAATGTCAATATTTTGTTCTCAATACGATTTTAATTTTTCTTATATCTTCTTCATCATTTCAGCAATGTAACCAAGAATTAACATTTTCCATAATTTTTTCTGATATCTATGGAACTATTTATCTTTATTAAGATACAACTCTAGATATAGATATAAATATTTTAGTTGTCTGAATTCTATTGTCTAGGAAAAAACTTTACTGTTTTGCTTTTTTAAGTTAAAACATTCAATATATTATTTCCAATATATTTAAAATAAATATAAGTTCACTATCTTTAAAACGTTAAAACTTTTAAACTTTAAAACAGGTCCGTATTTAATTCTATTAATATTTTTATTAAATTTTAAAACAAACCCTTATTTTAATTCTATTAAGGGGTTATATCCACTTAGGAGGCAAAAAAAAAAGCGATTTTTTAAGAATTTATCCTGGAAAGGCATTTTAATTTATAAACACAAAATTTTACACACTTATTGTAGTCACTTTTAAGTATAATTTCAAATTTTTTTGTTTAAAAATAATGATGTTTACGGCCGCTATAGCCGACGTCCGGAAGCATCTCGGTGTCTTGCGGTGACCACTCTATCTCTGGACTGAATCATCTGAAATCAAAAAACCAAAAAGATTTCGTTAATATAATATATTATCTAGTAATTGATCGAAGGAATAAGCAAAATATTAATTTTAACAAAAATGGTGGCTTCTTAAACAAACAAAATTTATAGCAAAAATCGAAATTTTTGTTTTAGAAGCCGCCATTTTTTTAAAAATTAATATTTTGCTTATTCCTTCGATCAATTACTAGATAATATATTATATTAACGAAATCTTTTTGGTTTTTTGATTTCAGATGATTCAGTCCAGAGATAGAGTGGTCACCGCAAGACACGTTTTTTTTAGAGATGCTCCCGGACGTCGGCTATAGCGGCCGTAAACATCATTATTTTTAAACAAAAAAATTTGAAATTATACTTAAAAGTGACTACAATAAGTGTGTAAAATTTTGTGATTATAAATTAAAATGCCTTTCCAGGATAAATTCTTAAAAAATCGCTTTTTTTTTGCCTCCCAAGTGGATATAACCCCTTAATAAAAATATTAATAGAATTAAAACAAGGATCCGTTTTAAAGTTAAAAAGTTTTAACGTTTTAAAGTTATTGAACTATATTATTTTAAATATATTGAAAATTATATATTGAATGTTTTAACTTAAAAAAATATAAAGTTTTTTTTCCACAATAGAATTTAGACAACAAAAATAAAATACTTATATCTATATCCAGAATATCTTAATAAAGATAAATAGTTCCATAGATATCAGAAAAAATTATGGAAACAGTTAATTCGTGGTTACATTGCTGAAATAACAAAAAAGATATAAGAACAATTAAAATCGTACTGAGAACAAGATATTAATATTTTTATTAATAAAATTAAAATATGGACCCGTTTTAAAGTTTAAAAGTTTTAACGTTTTAAAGTTATTGAACTATATTTATTTTAAATATATTAAAAATAATATATATATTGAATGTTTTAACTTAAAAGAAGATAAAGTTTTTTTCCTAGACAATAAAATTCAGACAATTAAAATAAGAATTCGTTAATTTCTATTTTATTGTTTTATTATTTTATGGTATTCTTTCTCTGTGTACCTGTGTGTACCAAATTAAATAGAGAGTACGAGATCAAATATCTGTCATAATTTTTTATAGCTCATCCATTTTAGGATAACGGATCTATGAGGTTCTATATTTATTTTTAATACAATTATAATGATACGTAAATACATACAATTTTCACAGATCCGTTACCTCAAGAATGCTTTTTGTTACTTACCAATTGACAATGAAGTTGTCAGCTACGATCAGTCACAATGATTCTGTAACATACAAACATAAAATTCAAATTTAAACGCTTAAAATAATCAATAATTGAAAAGATAATTCTTAAATGCATAGAATTTCCTAATGGCTTTTTATTAAATATCTATTAAAATAATTACATTTTTCAAAAAGGATCTGTACAAATGCTTACCGCAATGTTACTCCAACTGTGCCCGATACCTTTCCTAGGCTTTCTTAGTTTTTTCCTAAGTTCTTCTATCTCAAGCCTTTTTTTAAAGAACAGAGGAATTGTACATAAGATTGATCTGTAACATACAAAAATATTTAAATAAAAATAATGTCTAAAATAAATACGGATTTCTTATTCTTTTTATAAGAAAAAGATAATGCTTTTAATTTATATACATATATTTAAGAAATGTTTATTCACATTTACTATATTGCTTGCTTGCACCAATTTATTTTTCTGATATCTATGGAACTATTTATCTTTATTAAGATACAACTCTAGATATAGATATAAATATTTTAGTTGTCTGAATTCTATTGTCTAGGAAAAAACTTTACTGTTTTGCTTTTTTAAGTTAAAACATTCAATATATTATTTCCAATATATTTAAAATAAATATAAGTTCACTATCTTTAAAACGTTAAAACTTTTAAACTTTAAAACAGGTCCGTATTTAATTCTATTAATATTTTTATTAAATTTTAAAACAAACCCTTATTTTAATTCTATTAATAAAAATATTAATAGAATTAAAACAAGGATCCGTTTTAAAGTTAAAAAGTTTTAACGTTTTAAAGTTATTGAACTATATTATTTTAAATATATTGAAAATTATATATTGAATGTTTTAACTTAAAAGAATATAAAGTTTTTTTTCCACAATAGAATTTAGACAACAAAAATAAAATACTTATATCTATATCCAGAATATCTTAATAAAGATAAATAGTTCCATAGATATCAGAAAAAATTATGGAAACAGTTAATTCGTGGTTACATTGCTGAAATAACAAAAAAGATATAAGAACAATTAAAATCGTACTGAGAACAAGATATTAATATTTTTATTAATAAAATTAAAATATGGACCCGTTTTAAAGTTTAAAAGTTTTAACGTTTTAAAGTTATTGAACTATATTTATTTTAAATATATTAAAAATAATATATATATTGAATGTTTTAACTTAAAAGAAGATAAAGTTTTTTTCCTAGACAATAAAATTCAGACAATTAAAATAAGAATTCGTTAATTTCTATTTTATTGTTTTATTATTTTATGGTATTCTTTCTCTGTGTACCTGTGTGTACCAAATTAAATAGAGAGTACGAGATCAAATATCTGTCATAATTTTTTATAGCTCATCCATTTTAGGATAACGGATCTATGAGGTTCTATATTTATTTTTAATACAATTATAATGATACGTAAATACATACAATTTTCACAGATCCGTTACCTCAAGAATGCTTTTTGTTACTTACCAATTGACAATGAAGTTGTCAGCTACGATCAGTCACAATGATTCTGTAACATACAAACATAAAATTCAAATTTAAACGCTTAAAATAATCAATAATTGAAAAGATAATTCTTAAATGCATAGAATTTCCTAATGACTTTTTATTAAATATCTATTAAAATAATTACATTTTTCAAAAAGGATCTGCACAAATACTTACCGCAATGTTACTCCAACTGTGCCCGATACCTTTCCTAGGCTTTCTTAGTCTTCTCCCAGAGTTCTTCCTTCTCAAGCCTTTTTTTTATACAACAGTTGTATATGATTAATCTGTAACATACAAAAATATTTAAAATTAAAATGTCTAAAATAAATATGGATTTCTTATTATTTTTATAAGAAAAAGATAATGCTTTTAATTTATATTCACATATTTAAGAAATATTTATACACATTTACTATATTGCTTGCTTGCACCAATTTATAAAATATTTAATTTTGAACAAATATGTAGGGAAGAAATTAAAAGAAACACATGCCTAAAGTAAAAATAAAAAAATAACTTTTGTACGTAAGTTTTATTCGTAATTTCAATAAATTGTTAATAAAAGAACAACATTTTAATAAAAATGCTTTTTATAGGTATTTTAAGATTTTGTAAATACTTAATAAATTATTTATAACATGATTAATATTAACAAATATATATATAACATATATTATATGTAAAATTTTACTTGTTAATATATCAGATATTATTAAATAATCAAAATTTATAATAGTACATATTATATCAAGATTTGCAATTTTTCTTATAAAAAACTTTATACAACTTAAAATATTTAACAAAAGCATTTTTATTAAAATGTTATTCTTTATTAAATCAATTTATTAAATTTACAAATATTAAAATGTACAAGAATAAAGTACCAGTTTATAAAATACAGATAGCAATTTGGTTTTTGTCCTAACATGTTCCTTAATTTATGTGCTTTTAAAATATGCACAATGAAATTTATTAGTATGAGGTATTTATATTTGGTTTGGTCAAAGAAGATAAAAACAGTAGGTATTTTATAAAAACTAAAGCTCTTTACCTTGGAGACCTGCTGCGGATATGGGTACAAACCGGCGCAACACCTCCACGTGGCCCTCTCCTGGATTTTCAAGGTCCGAGGAAAAGATCCGGACACCGCCGCAACTGCGGTGCTCTTCGCGTTCCAAACCCTATCTCCCTGCTAGAGGTTTCCAGGGAACTCGAACGCTTATACAGAAAAGAAAACTCTTCCCGGATCTCCCGACGGCGTCTCCAGGTCATTTTGGGTTACCCCGACGTGCTGACATAATTATTCTTCCATCGTTTCCTGTTTTATAGTGCAAAAAATTTTTATAGTGCATATTATAAAAGCACATAAATTAAGGAACATTTTAAGACAAAAACCAAATCTCTATCTGTTTCGCAAATCCTCGCAAATTGCCTATAATGCCGAACGATTTGCGAGGTAAAAGAGTACTCCGATTTGTATTGCCGAATGCAATATGTCCCGTTTGGCCAAAGAATTAATTTCAAGCATTTAATTACAAATGAAAAATTAATATTTACAACTCCTAAATTGATTATTTACTAGCTACTTTTACTAAGAGCATGAAAATTTGAGTTTTAACTTTTAATATAACCTAGAAAGTAGCATATTAAAAATTAATTTTTAAATTTTCATGCCTTTAATAGCTGAAATAATCAATTTAGAAATTTAAATCTTAATTTTTTACTTGTAATTATATTAAATTAAATTAAATTATGTACTTACATTGTTCTTTCATGCAGATCATAACCCCTCGCTTATAAAAAATAATTTTTTTTCAATTTCGCGGTTATGGCGACGTCATCATCATGGCCGACGTCATCATGGCCGACGTCTGCTCAGTAGAGGTCGAACTTGATTGGCTCTTACTTTTAGAACCAACCAATCAACGCAAAGTGTTGACTCAACAGTTGTGTCTGCTGAAAGCGGCCATAATACTTTCCTCCATATACACCCTAAAGTTGCTAGTGACATTTTTCCCGCCTTTTTCTGCTTCGGTATTGGCTGTATAGGACCAAATTTCATGAGCAGCAAAATTTTGCACCGGAAGTGAGCAAACATTTCTAGGAAATTACTAAACTGCTGCTCACTGCTGCAGCATTTCTCTGGCCATAGAAAACCTATATTTAAGGGGATCCTAGGGCGGAATTCATAGACGTTGCTCAAGACTTGTCTTAAGCATGATCTTGGCCAAGACGGTCTTAAGATCGAAAACCGTCTGAAGACGGCTTTACATGCATAGATAAATCTTGAGAACACAAGTTTTAGCTTAAGATCGTCTTGACGAAGTCTGTGCTTAAGAATATGGCTTCGGCAATGTTCGGGAATTCAAGCTTGTTTTGACCAATCATGATAAAGATTTACAAGAATTTACCGGAGATTGCGTCATTCTCGCCGTCGTGGCCGGTGGCTGTCATCGCGTCGTGTACCGCGACGATTAACCTTAAAGAGAGTGACGGGTGCAGTGGTGGTGTTTTCCCTCCGAGGAGGTACGACGAGCATCATCGCGTCGTGTACCGCGACGATTAACCTTAAAGAGAGCGACGGGTGCAGTGGTGGTGTTTTCCCTCCGAGGAGGTACGACGAGCATCATCGCGTCGTGTACCGCGACGATTAACCTTAAAGAGAGCGACGGGTGCAGTGGTGGTGTTTTCCCTCCGAGGAGGTACGACGAGCATCATCGCGTCGTGTACCGCGACGATTAACCTTAAAGAGAGCGACGGGTGCAGTGGTGGTGTTTTCCCTCCGAGGAGGTACGACGAGCATCATCGCGTCGTGTACCGCGACGATTAACCTTAAAGAGAGCGACGGGTGCAGTGGTGGTGTTTTCCCTCCGAGGAGGTACAACGAGTAAACTCAAGTCGCCGATACTCGAGGCGAAGAGGTGTGACGAGGAAAGTGCGTAGTCATCGATGTGAGAGACGAGCAGCCGAGAACGACGAGGAAGAGCAGAAGAAGCGAGTGCGAAAGGGGAGAGCGAGAGAGAGGGACTGCGGACAGGTCAAAGCCAGGAATTCCGACGACCGCGGCTCCATCAGGGAGCTCCACAAGTAGCAACGGTTTCGTCGGAAAGTATCGAAGTTGGCGCGAGGGGCGGAGAAGTTAAGACAGTTTTGTCAGGTTATGTGCTACATTGCACTGCGAGTGGTGATATTCCAGTGTTGAGAGCGAGAGAGAAGGACAGCGGACAGGCCGAAGCGTCGCAAGCCAGGAAGTTCCGAAGACCGCGACTCCATCAGGGAGCTCCAGAAGTGGCAACGCATTTTATCACTCCCGGCAGCGAGTACGGCACCAGTGGATTCCAGAAATCACAGTACGTTTTTATCTGATAATTTACAAACGTTTTCATCCGCTTAGTTTAAAGTTTCTCTGTACATTCCTGTGATGATGCAAAATCTCGCATGTCATCTTCTCTTTTACAGAGCGACAAAGTAAAGTGAAACTCAAAATACTTAAGACTGGTACTAGATAAATTTCCGAAATGGTATGAAGATATGATAAGCGCTTACTTTAACTCTCATTCTATTATTTACAGGTCTCCTATAACAACTGGCACATGTCATTGGCATACAATTCAAAGATGGAATTATTATAGCGGCAGACGTCCTAGGATCTTATGAATCGCTCGCTCGTTACAGAAATCTGGAACGTCTTATGAAAGTTAATGATAACATCATCCTTGGTGCGTCCAGAGATTATGCGGATTTTCAGTGCATCAAGAGCTATGTGGAAAGAAAGATGTGAGTCTCAGCATAGTTTTTTTTTACATGTCTAATATTCTTCAAATAATACATCTTAGTTTATTACGTAGAGTGCTATGTAATAAACTAATAAAAGTTTTGTAAAGTTATTGTACAATATAAGAATACATTAGAGTTTCCAATAAGTATCAAAAGCGCTAATTACGTCAACACTTTTGTTTCAGTTTCGAGAAGCAATGCTTGGATGATGGATTTAGTTTAAAGCCAAAGGCATTGCATTATTGCTGGCTAACGCGTGTCATGTATAACAGACGATCAAATTTCGATCCGTTTTGGAACAATTTTATTATTGCTTTTTAGGAACTGTGGATAAGCTTGGGACAGCTTACAACGATCCTGTTATTGCGACTGGATACGGTGCTTACATGGCAACGCTATACGAGGATAATAACCAAATGAATAAGGAGGAAGCTATCGAACTTCTGTACAAAGTAATGCAAGTTCTTTTCTACAGAGACGCAAGATCTTTCCCAAAGGTAAGCTATTAAAATTCGTACGTGTGTGATTAATAATTTTAATTGTATTGTCAACAATCTGCTCTGTTTTTTAGTATCATCTTGGCATTGTCACAAAAGAAAAAGGAGTCGAAATACAAGGACCGCTAACTTTAGACAGTTATTGGGGACCTGCTGTTTTGTAAAAAATTATGTTTTCTTATTCCTTTAAAATAAGTTATAATAAAAGCGTCCATGGTGAAGATCGAGTCTCTCTTAATGAATTAATTAAAACAAGTTTTCATCAATTATACATTTATTGGCATTACATATATACATGTAAGGATAAGAAAATTCACTTATTTCCAGTAACTATACTAATAATCTTCATTATAATAACAGATATTTTATTCAATATTTATTTTTTACGCGTAAAAACGCGGCATAATACTTGCAACATTAAAACGTATATGCAAATTAATTTATTATATGTGTACCAGAAATAATATTTAATAGGTACTTTTTGTATAAATTACCATAATACCGATTATATACTAGAGCGTTAATACTTCGCATCCAGTATCTGTTATTAAAATTGTATGTTCAGTTTGAGCTGCCCTAGAATTGTCAACAGTGCAAGCTGTCCATCCATCTTCTAGAATTTCGATCTCCGTTGTTCCTTGACTTAAAGCTGGTTCGATGGTAAATGTCATGCCTGCTTTCATTTTCTCAGGAAAATCATTTGCTGCAAAACAGAAAAGAGAGATCAAAATATCAGTATACATATAAGACGATTTGACTTATCTACGGTATGTAGCAATCAAGAAATATTTTATCTAAAAAACAAATCAGATAATTCCCTATTGGTCGTATGTGCTAACACGCGATAATATTAATAATGAAGTATTTTCACTGTACCAAAGTGATAAATATCTGGAGCACCATGGAAATAAGTTCCAATACCATGACCCAAAAGTCCAGGTAATACATTCAAATTGTGTTTATTTGCTGTCTCTTCTATCACATTACCTGAAAAGAAATGGAAAGATTATATACAGAATATAAAAATAAATGTAATAGCACGTCAACGAGTCGAGACTTTTAGTTATATACATATTATTACCAATATTACAAAAACGTTCGTCTGGTTTGCATATTTCAATAGCTGACTTTAAGCACAGTTCCGTGACTGTTATCAATCGTTTGCCTTCTGAATCTACTTCACCCACCGTTGCTACTTGTGGAGCTCCCTGATGGAGCCGCGGTTGTCGGAATTCCTGGTTTCGGCCTGTCCGCAGTCCCTCTCTCTCGCTCTCCCCTTTCGCACTCGCTTCTTCTGCTCTTCCTCGTCGTTCTCGGCTGCTCGTCTCTCACATCGATGACTACGCACTTTCCTCGTCACACCTCCTCGCCTCGAATATCGGCGACTCGAGTTTACTCGTCGTACCTCCTCAGAGGGAAAACACCACCACTGCATCCGCCGCTCTCTTTAAGGTTAATCGTCGCGGTACACGACGCGATGATGCTCGTCGTACCTCCTCGGAGGGAAAACACCACTACTGCACCCGTCGCTCTCTTTAAGGTTAATCGTCGCGGTACACGACGCGATGATGCTCGTCGTACCTCCTCGGAGGGAAAACACCACTACTGCACCCGTCGCTCTCTTTAAGGTTAATCGTCGCGGTACACGACGCGATGATGACGGCCACCGGCCACGACGGCGAGAATGACGCAATCCCCAGCAATCCCGACACTGGAATATCACCACTCGCACGGAAACGGAAACATCACCCGGGTACACACGGGTATATTCCCTTCTTCAAACTCGCTGAGAAAAGAGAAGGGAGTATACTAGTGTGCACTCGGATGACGTTTCCGAACGCAGCCAATGTAGCACATAACCTCATAAAACCGTCTTAAGTCGACTATTTGCTCGACTTGACCAAGACCGGCTCAAGACAAATCTTAAGTAAGAACTGTGCATTGAATAATGCCATTTCGGTCTTAAGATTGGCTGCGTTCGGCCGACCTCCGCTAGCCTAGCAGTTCGCTCGTTTGGTAGCGGTTTTGATCGCAACGCCGCTTAGCGCTATCGAAGTGTCGGCTGGACAGCTCTTAGCGGTTGTTAGCGGTCGCCATCTTTGTTTTCATCGAACATAACCCAACATAACCGCGAGTAACACCGAACTAATCTCGTTGTGCGACGACGACGATCTTGTACTCACAAAAAATACGCGTAACGAGCTCGAGAGCGACGACAAGAGCCTGCAGGAATTGATCAGCGAGCTGGCGCTGAGGATCTGCTCGAGCAGCACCGACGACGAAGCCGTCGAGGAAACCGAGAACGTCGTCACCGAACGTCGTCAACCTAATCGAAGACGATCAAGAGGATCGTCCTGGACCTCCGGCGCAGTTCACAGCGGCCGAGAGCGAACATTATTCCCTGATCGAGGAACCGTACGACCATCGAAACGGTCATTTGTCTCCACACATCGACGTCGAGGTCGTGAAACCAGAACCGGTGCACTTCCACGACGAGGAAGAGGATTAGGCGTTCGTCGAGCAGCCGGAAGCGGCGCGGGCGTTGCACCGATAATTATTCAGAAAGCGATCAAAAGTCAAAAGTCGAGCTGCGACGAAGTCGTCAACGTTAGCAACGACAACGAGTATTCTATAGTGTTTGTTAAATTGGCGTATCCATAACCAGTATGGAAAATATTGTCAATTTGATTTTGAATGAATTATTGAATGATGATGACGATGATGATGATGAGGTCGAAGATTTACTCATTCCTATTATAAATGACCAAGGTAAGAAAGTAAATAATAATGAGCTTTGTGTAGTATGTATATGATCAATTAGTCATGTATGATTTTTGTCAGGACATATAAATATCGTCGATATTGTGGCGATTGGTGTAGAAGATGCACCAATACTACATGACTTAATACACGGAGATAGGCAGAACGGAGGAATTTTAAATTTGCAAGATTACAACGATATAAATGTCGATGAAAATGAAGCAGTTGATGAAAATGCACGGATGAAAAGGGAACAAATAATGAATAACTTATAAATTGCGAGTGTTTTTGTTTAATATTAATCCTAAGGAATGTAAAATTCTGTTAACCGAACCATCGTTGAATCCCATCACGAATAGAGAAAAGATGATAGAGGTAACGTTGCACAATCCGGTAAAAGTTTAACTTAACTCATACGAATTGAAAACCTTAATGAGCACGATGTTATTTCAGGTGATGTTTGAGAAGTACGGTTTCGCTGGGACGTACATCGCGATTCAGGCAGTACTGACGTTATACGCTCAGGGATTGATCAGCGGCGTCGTTGTGGATTCCGGCGACGGTGTCACGCACATTTGCCCCGTGTTCGAGGAGTACGCTCTGCCACATTTGACCAGACGGTTAGATATAGCCGGACGCGATATTACGATGTATCTAATTAAATTGCTGCTGCTGCGCGGCTAAGCGTTCAATCACTCGGCCGATTTTGAGACGGTACGAATGTTGAAGGAGAAACTATGTTACATCGGTTACAACATAGAAACGGAAGAGAAGTTGGCTCTTGAAACCACTGTATTAGTAGAATCCTATACCGTAAGTAAAACATTACTATTATGCGTATGCAGTAATTTTATTAATGTTTAAGCAATTTTTACTAAGATATACAAATCGTTGTGAATATTTTAGCTTCCTGACGGGCGTGTGATCAAAGTGGGCGGTGAGAGATTTGCGGCGCCGGAAGCGCTCTTTCAGCCTCATTTGATTAATGTCGAGGCGCAGGGAATAGCCGAGCTGGTATTTAGCACAATTCAAGCGGCTGATATCGATATCAGAAGCGAGTTATACAAGCATATCGTTCTGAGCGGCGGTAGTACAATGTATCCAGGGCTTCCATCGAGCTTGAACGAGAAATGAAGCAGCTTTATCTTTAAAGAGTATTAAAGAATGATATCACTAAATTGAGTGTAAGTGTATCATAATTAATAGTACTAACATATATGTATACTGCAGATGCCTGTACTACGTACTAAATTTTTTTTATAGAAATTTAAAATAAAAATTGAAGACTCACCTCGGCGTAAGGACATGGTTTTCATGGGCGGTGCTGTATTAGCGGAAATAACGAAAGACCGTGATTCCGTGTGGATAACGCAGGAGGAATACGAAGAGAAGGGTCTTAGTGTATTAAAGAAATTAGGCTCTTACGAATCATAAGGAAAGTCATAGTAATGTAGGCTACAAAATTTTTAATGAGCAATCGAGTGTATTTTATACCTAAAAAATACGTCGTTCTTGAGAGTTAGACTTGCGCCGCAGTTTTATGATTTGTTATGTAATTGTAAAAAGGTACTTTAAGAGAGAAGTACTTTAAAAGACTTACTAGCTGTTTGATACTCTAGTAAACTAATGTACTCTTTGATTAAACGTGATATAATTTCAAATAAGTACGACAAAAGATAAAGGATTTCGAAGAAGGTACAGTCGAGTATCATGGTTCCAGTAAAATATTGAATGTGAACATTAAATATTAATTTAATAAAATCGTGACTTCGTCATATTTTGGATAGTTTTCGATTGAAGTACTTTCGTCAATTAGGTATGAAAACGATGTTGCATTTAATGTGTATTTATAGTTCTCAGGTAAATGTTCAACATATCGATTAAGTTTTATTGTTACTTACGTGATACCTGATGAAAAAACTTCATTCCTATTTCCTTGTATTTGTCATACTATTCTCAAAAAAAATGTGTAAATACAATTGAAATTGTAAAAACGATTTCATTCGATGTGAAATACTATCTGCCTTTCCATTACGGTAATATGTTAAAAAAAACCGCAAGCATGATCGGTGCGTGACTTTACATTTAAAGTCCCTATTTCATATGCATACATGTTATGAAACATGAATTATACGTAATATAAGTGAAAATAGCCATTAATCTGTTGTTGATTAAAAACTGTTTGAAATTAAATAGTTAGATTTGTATATATGAAATGTTGAGATATTTACAACTTTTTCTTATTATAAGCAACAATGAATAGAATCATAGAATAAAAACATGAAATTTTAATTTTACGTGTATCGCAAAATATTTTACAATACAATGATTCCAATTTGGTTCTCATATCATACTTGTTTATGTGCTCATTATCACACTCACATGCAGGTCTGCGATCTTTTTAATTTCAGTCAATATATTACCATTAATTATACTTTATATATAAGTATACGTATATTATAGTTATTATTTCCCGCAACACAAAAAGTTTTAAGATATGCATTTACTTTTGAATGTTCTTTCGTAAGGTGTATTGTACAGATAAATGTGATTTTTTACAATTATTTTCTGTTTTTACTAAGTCATATTATTACTTTCTATAAGAAATATTTGCTCCTCTTTAAAGAATCATAAAGATCATAAATCAGACATTTATTATGTGAGATTTAATATTTGAAAAAGTTATGCAAGAATTGAGTTTTTTTTTTAAATTACCTCGTAAAATACATAAATTAAAGGATGATTTGAGGGAGAGAATTTTGTACATTGTATATATAATTTCTTATGTTTCGTTTATTGACAGAAATGAATTTGTTTCACGAAGAAAACCTATTTCATGCTCACCTTCCTGTGCTCTTTTTGTACGAGAATGTATGAGATGAAAGGTTTGACGAATGGCACGATGTGAAAATGATTATTTTATGATAAATCTACAACAGTCTTTATTACGTTTTTCCATGTGACCTTTATATTGCATAGCAATGTACATGTTTTTATGTACGAATAAAAATAACAGTACAATCTGGTATTACACAATTCAGCGTTTAATTAGATTGTAATGTGTAACAAGAGATAAATGTATCCAATTTTCGTTAAAGATTTGTACAATTGGATTTTGCGACAGCGTTCTGTACAACAAATATAACGGGCTGTTATTCGAAGAGAAAAAAAATAGTCTGTAAACGGTGCTGTAGCCACGCGTGCTTCATCGAAGTCGTTTTTTTTTTCAAGTGTATATAATTGCTATACACTCACTTATATCATAAATGGCTTTTAACATAATGGTTCGCCCCCCCCCCTTCTGCATTCGCAAGCTATAAAAGTCGATTATTTTAAGCAAATAAAAAAAAAAGATAATATACAAAACGGTATCATTTACGTTGTAATGGCCGTTCTACAATTCCTACAGTATGTAACAATACAAACTTGTTTTTACAGTAATCACGTGAAGACACTTCGAGATAGTGAATAAGGAATTGGATGGAAAACATTGAAGTTCTTGTCTTTTTCTTTCTTCTCATCAGTCACATTCAGAATGTAATCGGCTTGTTCTTGCATTGATCGATACAAAAGTTCGTGAAACGCTTAAGGAACTTTGGATACTCCCTCTTGTAAACGGCCCGTAAAACGGCTGCCGGGGCCCATCCACCCGGATTTACTGAAATTTAAATCAAATTATATATACGCATGAAAAGAAACAAAAGCAAAAGAATAAAACGGCGATTAAATTATTGAACATCTATATACTCACCAACTGAACAGTACGTTATTTTACACGTAATGTTCTCCCTCTTTATTTCCTCTTCGTCTTTCGGGGGATCGATAAATGTTTGGCATACGAGACAAACCGTCAGATAAACTCTCACGCATTTACCCCCATTTGGCTGCAACGATTAATTCAACTTAGCAACTTGCTGTAACTTGTTCTAACAAACGAAGAAACTTCTGCATGAAATTATTACTAGAATCTGGATCATCCGTGAAAAGTACGACTTCCTTGACGACCGCCTGATACTCGTAGTCGTTGCTAACGTCGACGACTTCGTCGCGGCTCGACTTTTGATTAATGAGTTTTCGTTCGTTTTCTGAATAATTAGCGGTACAACGCCCGCACCAGCTTCCGGCTGTTCGACGAACGCCTGATCCTCTTCCTCATCGTGGAAGCGCACCGGTTCTGGTTTCACGACCTCGACGTCGATGTGTGGAGACAAATGACCGTCTCGGTGGCCATACACGGTTCCTCGATCAAAGAATAATGTTCGCTCTCGGCCGCTATGAATTGCGCGTTAACGTCGACGGGATCCTGCCGGCGGTCCAGGACGATCCTCTTGATCGTCTTCGGTTGGGTGACGACGTTCTCGGTTTCCTCGACGGCTTCGTCGTCGGTGCTGCTCGAGCAGATCCTCGGGCAGCGCCAGCTCGCTCTCTATCAATTCCTGCAGGCTCTTGTCGTCGCGACAAGCTCTCGAGCTCGTTACGCATATTTTTGTGAGTACAAGATCGTCGTCGTCGTCGTCGCACAACGAGATTAGTTCGGTGTTACTCGCGGTTATGTTGGGTTATGTTCGATGAAAACAAAGATGGCGACCGCTAGCGACCGCTAACAACCGCTAACAACCGCTAACTATAGCGCTTCTGTCCAGCCGAATATTTGCGTAGCAAGCGCTCGCCGCTTACATGCGCTACGGGTAGCAGAGGGTCGGCAGGACTCAGCCATTTATCTATGCAACGTTATTTGCTTACTTAAGACCGAGCTCAAGATTAAACTTGAAAATCGGTCTTAAGCAAGAACTATGAATCGATCGTGGTCTTGAGAACGAGCTTAAGACCGTCTTGACTTTCAAGTTTGGTCTATGAATTCCGCCCCTATAGTGGCAGTGCACTTTATGCACTAGTGCTGCACTTTAACTCGTATTTTATTTATTATAAATTTTTAAAAGCAAAAATGCAAAATCGGGCTCTTGAGGGAACTACAAATGAGCTTACTGATTAAAAATATCCTAAATTGAATAAGATTCATTCGATATTTTGGCTAAATTCTTATTATTACGAATCTTAATTCGTAGCCTAGTCGGCTTAAAAGAATTTAGCCAAAATATCGAATAAATCTTATTCAATTTAGGATATTTTTAATCAGTAAGCTCATCTGTAGTTCCCTCAAGAGCCCAATTTTGCATTTTTGCTCTTAAAAATTTATAATAAATAAAATACGAGTTAAAGTGCAGCACTAGTGCTGCACTAGCCAAAAAAGGTGCTGTGTGAATCTGACAAACCAAGTTGGCTCACGGTCTTTTCTATGTTCACATCGAAAAGACGTTATATATATTGCCAGTCAAGTCGATTTAAAAATCACTTAATTTATTTTTAAGATTAAAATAGGATATGATTGAATGCACTTATCAATGCGATGCGCAGTAATAGAGTTGTATTCATATGCAACACTACATGATCTGTAAAATATAAATATATTTAAATAAATATCCAAATTAATATTTCAATTTTCAATTTTAGAAATAATAATATTGCATGCATTTAACTTTTTATTCTTAATCTCTTTCACTCTTTTCATAAATTCTTATTTTGCTTCCTCATAGAGGAAGCTTTGTTTTCGTAAATTCGTATATGAACCATTGCGTATAAAGTTGGCTCTAATCAATCAAATTTAAAAGAATTATATATAAAATAGGGGTAGAAGAAACCAAAGAAAAGATTGTTTTTTGAGTTTTTAATGTCAATATGTTCAGAGTGTTTTAAAACGTCGAAATATTGCATTAAAAACATGTCGGTATTTGTGTATGTATGTATGTCTGTCTGTGCCAAATTTACAGAAATTTTTATAACTCCAGAACTGATCAACTAAATCTTAACGAATTATATATGAAATAGGGGTAGAAAAGACTGAAGAATATAATAGAATTAATAAAAATTGTTAATAATAAAGAGGTTACTGATTTCTGTTAAAAAGAATAACCAAAACCAAAATTTTTATAACTTCAGAACTAATCAACCAAATCTTAACGAATTATATATGAAATAGGGGTAGAAAAAACTGAAGAATATAATAGAATTAATAAAAATTGCTAATAATAAAGGGGTTACCGATTTCTGTGAAAAAGTGTATAAGATGTATATGTAATTTTATATAGAGTATTATTAAAAGAAGGTTGTTTTGAATTTTGCGAGAATTAGTGAGAGGGTTATCGATTTCTGCTTAAAAAATGTGTAAGTATTTTTAATGATACTCTATCTATAAAAAAAAGTGTGCAAGTAGAAACTTGCACATTGCTTCCTCATAGTTTTTAAGTATGCAAGTAGGAACTTGTTTAAGTGAGCAAGTACAAACTTGCACATTGTTTCCTTATAGTTTTTAAGTGTGCAAATAGAAACATGCACATTGCTTCCTCTATGAGGAAGCCAAATTAATAAATATCTACTAATAATTATGCATAAAAAAATAGGCTTCCTCATAGAGGAAGCAATGTGCAGATTTCTACTTGCACACTTAAAAACTATAAGGAAGCAATGTGCAAGTTTGTACTTGCTCACTTAAACAAGTTTCTACTTGCACACTTAAAAACTATGAGAAAGCAATGTGCAAGTTTCTACTTGTTTCGTAGTTTTTTAGCTTTTTAATTAAATATTTTATTTAAAAAATTACGTAACTCTCTACATAAAATCTTTTCACATAAAAACTTTGAAAAATTTGATAAATAGAATTCCTAATTTTTGCGTATTTATAATTTAAATAATTATAATTTTTTAAACGTAAGACATTACAAGTATGTTGAATTTTATAAATACTTTATTAAATATTTTAAGCCTCTCAAATGTAAAAAATATATAATATTTTATATGTTATTATATATACATAATATATTACTGTAACCGACGCGTGGAATACTCATTTGCAATCACGTAGTTCTCACCGGGGAAACCGTTTAATAAGTCCACAAGTAAATAATAAAATAAATAAATTACTCACCTCGTGGTTGCTTCGCCGACGCTTCTCTGAGCCTTCTTCTCCTCCCTCGTTCCTCCGCGACCGCTCCTTCACGGCGCTCGTCCCACATACACTCGCTAGAACACAATTAATTATTATAATTATACGATTGCATGATTAACTGTATGACACTCTTGACGCCAATCATTCGCAGGACTCAACTGTATTATGTCCGGACGGAAAATTATTGCAGGAAATACGTACAATCTCGCGAGATTGCGATCCATCACTTTCGCGACGTATGTATCTGGAAATCGCGAAGAAGATAAACTCGCTTAAATTGCGCGGTCAACTTAACGCGTCTAGGAGCAACTATCGTCGCCGCGCCTGCGCAACGCGGCGACGCTATACCTATGTTGCTCCCAAGAAAAATCTACGTCGCGCGAATGTCAAATACTAACAATAAGATACGATTGAGTACGAAGCTCATATACCAATTGCGCTTGCCGATTAAACCTGCCGCGACGAATAGATCCGTCCTGTATCCGCGACGTTCTTTCGCGACGACGAAAGATTCGAAAGTGACGCTGCCATGCGCCACCCGCCACCTTTATCGTAATGCCGCGCGAATCGCGCGATAGATCTCGGCTGCGAACGCGTCTAACGAAATATTTTGAGCGATGTACCGAGCGCCGAATCTACGTCGCGCGAGTGTCAAATATTAAAACATGATCGAGATTCAATATATAAAACTCATAACAATTGCATTTACCGATTAAATATGCCGCGACGAATAAATCCGTCTTCAGTCCTGTATCCGTGAGACGTTTCTTTCGCGATGACGCGACGGGGTGAGAATGATGAGATTCGAGAGTTAGTAGATCGAGTGACGCCGCGTCAACTTCATAATGATGCCGCGCGCGATCGTCAATGTTCGAATGCCGAGTCTACGCGATGGTTAAATGTTATTACAATAAGGAATATAAAATACAGGGTTAATACAGATTTTGCTTACTATTTAAATGAATTGTGACACTAGTTGTCCCAAAATTAATTTGTTTCCGTGTCTATCACGTTTCTTGTTCCCAAAAGCTGGTCGGGCTTTCTTCCCCCTTTGAAAAAAGAAAACGAATGATTTACATAAGTTTTCGTCTTACATAATTTACATCGAGTTTCTTAACTTACATCGTTTTTTAATACAATATTGCGGTATCGCTGTCCCTTTTGGGCCTTATATTATTGTCGAGTGTTTCTCGGCCGCTTGCCGTATGATATATATGTTCTTGAATAATTCGTGGTTTGCACATAAGATTTAGATTTGGATTCATTGGTATTTTTATTCTTTTTTATTATATATATTATCGCTATTGCTATACTTATGAGTATAGTTCCCGTAAAACTTGAAAGTATCGGGTATGTAGTGTACCCAGGTAGCACATACACGTTTCAGAAACATTTTATAAGCGTTTTTCCAAAACGTTTTATAACCGATTTCTAGAAACGTTTCTCATGAGTAAAAATGTCCATTCGAAAAACGTTCGATGGAACGTTTCTTTTCCGATAAAATAACGTTTAAAAAACTATTATAGAAACGTTTTTTTTAATAATAAAGAAATTTTAAAATTCCTATTCTTTGCATCTTTTGAACGTGGTTATGACGTCTTTGAGATATCGTGAGAATGTTCTAGAAGCTTTATACATGTACTGTCTATTCTTTTTCGAAGAAATTCCTAAACTAGTGCACATTCGTGCAATAAGTTAGAGTGAAACATAATATACTTGTTTTATTCTAACTTATTGCACTACTGATGTGCATCAGTTCAAGAAGTTCTTCAAAACAAAAACATATAAACGTTCTTTCAGTGAACAGTACTAGAAAATATATATTATGCTTTATGGTATATATTTTGTAGTACTATTTATCAGAATAGTTATGTTTATGAAACTTCCTAAGCATCCTTTTCATCCATGAAATAAAGTTCATTTACACCGTAAGACATTTATAAGGGAATAATGAATAAAATAATGTACATATTAACGTATAGTATATATTTTTTAGCAAGTAACATATATATGTATATGTATAAACTATGCATGTCATATTATATGTATATTATATAAACTGTATAGTAAATTTCACAGTCATATTAACATAAAACTTATAAAACTTATAAACTTTCAATATAGTGTATAATGTTTGAAAAAATAAAAAAATACTTGCAATTAATAAAAGTAATGTAACGCTAACGAAAAAATAATTAAATTTTGTGCAGCAACGACTAAATAAAAAATAATAAGTATAAAAAATAATTTTTCTACACAAATGTTGCAAGATTTTTTTTTAATAAGGAGATAAAAGCTTAATCGTTGTTACTGAACTTAAAGTTGTTACTGAAAGGTTTTTTTTCAATTTTCTGATTTTGGTTAATGTTGTGCGAACAGATGCTAATTTTAACCAATCTTTGATCTGAACCAATCTTTGATCGAATTTTTGATTAAGTTTATAGCAGCGTTAGGTTCCACACTCTTAACAGTAGCTGAAAAAAATAAGATTGGCATATAATAAAATGTTAGCCACACACCTATACTGTTACTTTTAAACAAAAGTAAACCATCAAAATTAAAATCTAAAATTTTTGAATACGGTTCTTTTTGTAATAGAGGATTTAATTGATTGCATATGCCAAAGTAAGTAAATTTTCCATTATGTAAGTGAATTGATTTTGTAGTTCTTGGAGTATGTAATAGAGATCTTCCTGATAGTGGAATATCAGGATGAAATACTTTGAGTACTGATAATAAGTCATCTAATGCTGACAATGTAATGTTATGAGCTAAAGCCCAATATTTCAATTTATCTTGTAAAGTGTTTGGTAATGTTTCACTATCCGAGTTGTATTTCTCAGTAACCTCTGATTTTTCAAATACTTCAGATGTAATATTATGTAATTTCTCAGGTTCCTCTAACACGTCAGGAATTTCATGGACTAATTCTTTGTTTCTACATCGTTGCTCCTGAGTATTTAATTTCAATAATAGATCTGAATTCAAATCCAAGTTCTGATTCAAGTCTAAATGATCCAAATTTAAATGGGTGTTAGTGATTGAACGTGATGTACATGGTTGTGAGAGAACTTCTGAGGTAGAACTATCCGCCTGGTTCCAGTTACATTCTACCAGTAAACTTTGCACATACTTCTCTAAGTTTCTCTTTGTTTGCCTTTTACTGAGGAATTTTGCTTCTGTTTCTTGGCTCATATTTAAAAAATGTATATAATCTATTATATTCTGATGTACCTTAATAATTAAGACGTAGAGTAACAGAGTAGAATTCTATCAGTATTTCTAGACTATTTCATCATCATTATATGCCAAAAGATGATAGAATAATCTTTTCAACACGAAGGTGTCCAAAACAAACGTAACCTAATAAATATGTCATGTAGGTTAGGAATCAAACGAATTTATCGATACATAATTTATATAATAAAAAGAATTAATACACTATAGAACTTAAATATATATACCAACCCTTACCTTAAAAGTTTATTCTTCTATTTTTGTAGACTAGAGTATATATATTTCTTACTTTACGAAAGAAACCCAGAGTGTACCGGTACTCACAATGACTATCGAGACGTATGTACGACGATCGATGGATGATCAATTCGCGCATGCGCGCACGTTATATCGCTGATGTATATACATCATGCAAGGACACACACATATGTACAGATGTATATTATAAACATGAAATGCTATAAACCAAAAAGTTTTGTCCGATGACAAATAAATTAAAACCGGTAGGGCAAAATTAATTTAGTAAATAAGTGGATATATATAAGCAATAATTTATTTTATGCAATAATTATAGTGCAATAAATGTTTCAAAAAAGGCTATTAAAACTATTATATATATTAGATAAAACAAATTATTTGAAAGGAAAAATTTACTAAATATTTTTGTCTGTAGAAACGTAAAAAATACGTTTCTTAAATCATGGTTTCAAAAACGTTTTTGTTTAAACGTTTCTTAATGGTTCTTTACGGTTATGAAACAATAGAAACGTTCAAAAAACGTATATGAAACTAATATGTGCTACCTGGTATGTAGTGTATTTATATATATCTATTTCGCTTTTATCTAAATCGCTGTTGATTTCTGTCAGTTGTTTGCTTAATTCCATAAGTTCTGAGGGGTTTTGTATAATTTTTCGGAATTTCGACATTTTGGCAATGTCCAGTTGTTGGTTCGTCTGTTGTGTATGTTTGAATGTTACATTATAATCGGGCAGGTGTGTCTGTATGTACGTCGTTCTTTCGCGTGTGTGTTTGTTCTTGCCGTCATGTCGGGCTTTACTATCTTACATTTGTCTCTTAGCGTTATTTGACCTGTCCGTTCGATTTCTATTTTTTGCATCGCTTCGTTTCTGCACGTTATTTCTATGGCTTGATTAGTTTGAGTGGAATATATAGCCATGAGTTCGGATTACTTAATGCTATCCATATCGTTGTGTTGGCGTGTATGCTTCGAATACTGCAATGATCTAAATGTGTATCTATAGCTACATACGCTTGTCGTGATAAACGGGGTGATTTCGCTCGCATACAAATGAATTGTCATCCTTAATACATTTATTTAATTTGTTTTCCGCGATTGTACAATATGTTCGGCTATCGGTAGCTATCGTTGTTGATTTATTTCTACAAATACAAATATATCTTTGCTTTTATGTATAGGTAAAGATATCGTTTTTATTACTTCGTATGTTGGGTATGTGATCAGTGCACAGAATTGTATAATGGTGTATATATTTGTGCCGTCGCAGTATGCGCTAATTTTCGCGAATTTTTCTATCGTTGCCCAGTTTTCTGGTGCTATTTGAAACGGAAAGTGTGTTCTTTGAGGTATCTGCGAAGCTATTTCCCGTAAATTATTTATTATATTCTCAATCGGAACTAATCTTATGTTTAGTATTCCATTTTTCGCACTAGTTAAATGTTCTATAATGTTTGTGTGTGTGTGTGTCATATCATTTGTTAAATCATTTACAATTGCATTCAGTATTAGAAAGTGTTCGTCGAGTTCTTCTCGGTGTCCATACCCGGCTTTTTCGTGTAACCAGGTTTCTCTCATCCTTTCTGTAATATTTAGAAATCGATCTTTATTTTCTTATAAAACCTTTTCCATATCATCCACGTGCGCAATAGTTGCATTTAATATTTTTATTTGATTTTTCACGGCGTGTTGTAATGTTTGCTGGTTTCTTTGCATCATCTTTAATTGTTCCTTTATTATTATTTCATCATCAGCATCCATTGTTCCGAATAATGTTTTAGCTATCGTTCCTAAGCCATTGATTAATCCTCTTCGTGTTTTCCTTGGGTTTTGGTACGCGATTTTCAATCGTCTTAATACCATTGTTACTTGCTCGTTATCCTTTTCTGTTATTTGAAGCAAGGTTTGGCGGGTTTGCCTCATGTCTTCTTCTAACGGTTTATCATAGCACAGCACTTTGGTTTGTGCCATGTAATTTTGTAGTTGTTGGTATCGGTGGTCCATAGCTATGATGTCTAGTTTGATTACCATTTTCCATACTGACTCGACCTGGTTCATTACTCCGATTTTTTCGAAGTATATACCCGGCTCGTGTGTGAATTTTTTCACTTCAAACGATTCATGGATATCATGTTCGGTCTTCGTACAGGTGCTCCATGCTATTAGCATCCTGTAATAAAAAGCGTTTCCTAGTGTTTTATTTTGGCTTCTCTGGTGTTGTTATATTTATATTTTTCGATGAATGCAACTAAGCTCTCAGCAATTTATTTTCGCTGTCGTATTTTTCTATTTTCTTGCTCCTATGTTCTTTTATTTTTCATTCCTTCTACGGTTTAATTTTCTATAAACGCTTTTAATCTGTTTATGTGGACGCGTAGAGTTTCTCTCCCCATCTTAATTGTATAATTAACATCCGAATTTTTTTCAATAATTGTGTAGGGTCCTACCCATAATGAGTCTAGTTTCTTCGAACGTCCCCGACGAACGTGTTCTTGTTCCCCAAAGCTGGTCGGACTACGACAATATGTATCCTGAACACCTCGAGGTACTGAGCCTCTCCAATCTCCATCATCTGCAATGTTGTACCCAGTGGGAGAGGATTATTAACAAAGCCGGCAAAAAGCGGCTATCTTTTTCTCGTTGTCTAACATTATGCAGCAGCATTTAAAAACTCTGTAGTGTCTAATATTGTTCGAGAGAGCATGCCTCGCATTAAAGAATACGTTACAAATGTTAAAATAAACCTATTTCTCGAGATATATCCGTGTCGTTTGTCATATTTTAGAGCATTTACCTTTCCGCGGCGACAAGCACGAGCACTGCATTCGCAGTTTATTCATACATACATTTAAAAAAAAGTAATTAATATAATTACATTATAAAGAGGAAGGCTCGCAAGAATAAAAATCAATCCAAGAAACAAAGGGCCATCGAGCCGTAGCTAGGTGTTAGTGCTAATTAACATGTATTACAAATCTTAAAATTCGACAAACGTTTCGGACCTTAGTAGGTCCATCCTCAGTGTCGCATAATACAAAAAATATACGTAATCGTGTCTTTATGTGGCACCGAAATAGTTTAGCGCAGTCTTTAACTATAACATAGACGTAAAAACCGAAGTTATATCTAATAAAATTAAAAAAATTCAAAAAATTAAAAAAACGCATGTTATGCCCGCGTGTAAAATATAAAGAGGAATAATTACATTATTAATTTAATAAACACATATTGATATTAAATTATTAATAAGTAATAGCGAAGAATGTATTATGCGTTTGTTAAGACGCTTAAATTTTTCATAAAAATTATGAAGAAAATTTTAGGCTATAATACAAGCAAATCTCGAGTTTGCAGTGGTCTACAATTCGTCAGAAATCGCTCCTGTTACGCGGGAAGCATGTTGAGTGAAGAGATTGCAGTAGGTATTCGAGCAGCGGCACGCCTACCCCCACTATTATCCATCGCCATTGGAACGGCGCGCCGGGCACGCGACGAGGATGCCCAGCCTACGGCCAATCAGAGCGCTGGCAGGTATACATAAGAGGGGCAGTAGGCTCCCGCGCTCTATCCAATAACAGCGTGATTACGAGGAGGCAATGTGAGGAGGCAACACGCTCCCGCGCTCGGAATACCTACTACAACCTCCTCGCTCATCATGCTTTGTTGATACATCGAGAGTAAATTTCCGTGATTTCGCGGTGCGAAACCTGAGTTTCGCCTACTTTATCATTCGAATTAATTTTTCTATTATATATATACATATATATAATTATATAAACTCTGCCGGTAAAACGCGACTTTAACGTGAACACAGATGATAGTTGCTCTGTTGTGATATTACTGAAAAACAAATTGTGTCAGGCACTTTAGTTCAGTCATCGGCCACTTGGTGCCTATCACCTTTTGTAACTTTACGATTATTTAAAGTGATGCTGGAGCCGTCTGTTTTACCGGTATTTTTTGTCGGCACGTAGCGTCGTATTAATTTGACAGAATTAAAAATCCTTCTCCAGAATTGCAGTACATACATTAATGATTCAGGGGAACTCCGATTTTATATAGAAAACGAGAAAAAATTACGAAAGTACAGATTTCCTTATCCTACTTTTATCCCAATATGGCGTCTCGAGTTGCGGCGAGCTGTCAGCTCGTCACAAGATGTATTTCATATAAAAGATATACCATTGGTACGAACGCAAAAACAAGTTCCCCTGAATTGCATAACAAGAAAAACATCGATTAACCCCCCAAATCAAGATTTGAAAGCGTAATAAGCGTAATAAAAGTATAATGTCGATGTGTATCGTGCGTATGTGTGCGTGCAATGTAGCGTGCTATCCTTGTCTATATCTTTGTTTATACAAGGACAGATATAGTCGATAACATAGAAAATGGTAATTTTGTCGGTTATACAGACGGCTCCAGCATCCCCTTAAGTACAGGAAAAATAGTAATAGGTAAAAGAAAATTTTTGAACATTTATATATAGGTGCTTTTTCATGCTGACGCTCGACGCTCGATTTGGGCATTAAAATTGATCACGTGATAAGTCACGTGATAATTTTTTGAATTCCAGCGTTAAATGGCAAAACCTAATTTGAAATATGACTGCGAGAATGTCGACTGAGCGCGCGCGTGAGTGAATTAAGATGGCGTCAGATAGCACAAGCATAACTTGAAAAGCTAAACAATTTTCGAGAAATATGTTTCTTTTAATAAAATAATCGCATCGTACTGCGTTTGTTTAATAATGCTTCTTATGCATTTTAGCAAGAGATCTGACAATGAATAATGGCAGACTTCGTAATTCTTCGAGGGGTTATTTCGACCCCTAAACATGCTACGAAGCCGATAAAAAAAATGGGACGAATTTATCGTAAGTAAAAAATTTCGTGCAATTATGTATTTAATTTTATATTTTATGTTTTAATATAAAATTTTAATTAATATTTTATTGTCTAAATAATTTTATGTAATTTTTAGGAACTGCATTACACACACACACGCAGATTTATGCCATGCAGATATGATGAAACCAGTATGTTTTCGATGGAAGGAATATTTTGAATCACGATCAGTTACAAAGGATCGGTTTTGTTGTTCAAACCATCGGCAAAAAACTCACGAGATCCGCAATTTCAAGAGCGTGGGGTAGTCAGGCAAGTTTCAGAAAGAATCTGTTCGCCTCCACACTGAAAGAAAAATCCAAGCTTTTTCCGATTATTATTATACAATTATTAAAATAATTGGATAATCCAACCGAAAATTAACAGACGGATCCCAGGTAGCACATACACGTTTCAAAAATATTTTATAAGCGTTTTTCCGAAACATTTTATAACCGATTTCTAGAAACGTTTCTCATGAATAAAAATGTCCGCTCGAAAAACGTTCGATGGAACGCTTCTTTTTCGATAAAATAATTAAATAACGTTTAAGAAACTATTATAAAAACGTTTTTTTTAAATAATAAACAAATTTTCCTACTTTTTTATGTCTTTTGAACGTGTTTATAACGTCTTTAAGACATGCGTGAGAATGTTCTAGCTTTATGCATCTATTATACCATCTATGGCATCTATTCGACCTTTTTTGAAGAAATTCCTGAACTGGTACACATTCGTGCAGTAAGTTAAAATGAAACAAAATATACTTGTCTCACTCTAACCTAGGGCAGATCGGGGCTCGTTGGCATAAGGAACAAATTGGCAATGCGTTCCGTTTATGTATTTATGGATAGAAAAGTTATCACAAAGGGTCTGTTTTCTATTGCGCACTAGCAAACTGTTACTCCACATTGTGACATTGGAAGGAAAAAGATAAACTCTGAACTAGTGCAGCCAGTTCAGCAAAAGAAAACAGACCAAAAATATCTTTTTTATGACATAGATACTTTTCTCAAAGTTTTATTTAAATCAAACAAGTATTACAATTAAAAAAAAAAGAAAACTCTGATTCAAGAGGTGGCAAATAAATTTTCGAGCGTTTCAAAATATCGTATTAATGTTTTTCAGCTTGAGAAGTAAATCAAAGTGACGTATTATTAATTGTTAGTTAAAAGAAAAGTTTCTGTTACTATATTACTATATTCGACTATGTTATTTTGAGTAACAACTGTAATATATTAATTTATTTTAATAAAATGACTGAAATCAAACGTATGTAAAGATGGAATATGTTTGACTCATATTAAGGTACGTTTAACTTGACTTGCTGTTGCCGTGAGCGTGAGACGTGTGTGAATATGTGATTTGCTACCTACAATGCTGATAGAAGCTAGATATATATTTATATTTAATATTTTTATATCAAAGAAAGCTACGTCTAAAATAGTTTACAATTTTCTACAACAGCATTTTGCTATTCGATCATTACCAAATAACTTTAACAGATATACAATCTTTATCAAGAAGTACATCTGCTACGAGTTTTGTATTTCTATTACGTTTTCATTAATTTAACATAGACTTTTGTCGTATAGCCAGTCTACCCTACTATCGGGGCAAGCTGGCTACAATGCAGTATGTTCGTATTTCACTTATTACAAAGAAACTATAGTATAAAAGATCATTCCTGCCATGAAAATGTAGAAAAGGTTTTCTCTATCATATTAGTACTTTTTAATCATGATAATTAATTGTTTAAAAAATCAAATGCCGAAATTGTGAAAACTGTGTTAACGAGCCCCGATCTCCCTTACTGATGTGCACCAGTTCAGGAAGTTCTTCAAAATAAAACAAACATATAAACGTATGTTCTTTCAATAGCCACATTCAACAAAACGTATATTTTGCAACTGATGGAAGTTTTCTAAGCTCAGATTTGTCCAATGACAAATAGATTAAGACCGGTAGAACAAAATTAATTTAAGTAAATAAGTGGATATATGTGCAAGGATAAAATAATTTATTTTGTGCAATAATTACCCAGGTAGCACATATTAGCTTCATGTACGTTTTTTGAACGTATATATAGTTTCATAACCGTAAAGAACCATTTAAAAACGTTTGAACAAAAATGTTTTTCAAACCATGATTTTAGAAACGTATGTTTTACGTTTCTACAGTCAACAAAAATACCTATTTGTTAAATTTTTTTCTTTCAAAATTATAATTTGCTTTATCTGTATATATATATATATATATATATATATATATATATATATATATATATAAAAGGTTTAAAAATTTCGTGCAATTATGTATTTAATTTTATATTTTGTGTTTTAATATGAAATTTTAATTAATATTTGATCGTTTAAATAATTTTATGTAATTTTTAGGAACTGGATTACACACACACACGCGCAGATTTATGCCTTGCAGATATGATGAAACCAGTATGTTTTCGATGGAAGGAAGATTTTGAATCACGATCAGTTACAAAGGATCGGTTTGTTTAAACCATCGGTAAAAAACTCACGAGATCCGCAATTTCAAGAGCGTGGGGTAGTCAGGCAAGTTTCAGAAAGAATCTGTCCGCCTCGAAACGTTTTATAATTCCTAGAAGCTAGATATATATTTATATTTAATATTTTTATATCAAAGAAAGCTACGTCTAAAATAGTTTACAATTTTCTATAACAGCATTTTATTATTCGATCATTACCAAATAACTTTAACAAATATACAATCTTTATCAAGAAGTACATCTGCTACGAGTTTTGTATTTCTATTACGTTTTCATTAATTTAATATAGACTTTCGTCGTATAGCCAATTTACTATCGGAGCAAGCTGACTACAATGCAGCATGTTTGGATGTTTGTATTTCACTTATTACAAAGAAACTGTGCAGTATAAAAGATCGTTCCTGCTATGAAAATGTAGAAAAGATTTTCTCTATCGTATTAGTACTGTTTAATCATAATAATTATTTGTTTAAAAAATCAAATTTGCTAAAAAAGCAAAATGAAATTGTGAAAACTGTGCAATGACTGCCGAATTATAAACGAATCGAAATCGCGAATAACAAATGATAAACCACGAATGCGAACGATACGAATCTATACGAATGGCGAACCGCGACATTGGCGAACGATACGAATCTATACGAATCTTCGGCGCCAGACTATGCGCGATTCGTGATTCGTACGAATCTTTACGAATGGCGAACCGCGAATCACGAACCACGAATCGCGCATAGTCTGGCGCCGAAGATTCGTATAGATTCGTATCGTTCGCATTCGTGGTTTATCATTTGTTATTCGCGATTTCGATTCGTTTATAATTCGGCAGTCATTGTATGCATATAAAAGAAGACACCGAGAAAAGAACATTTACTTTTATTATCCAGAGTACATTTTTGCGTAATAAGTTTGGATCATGAGCGATAGCGATGATAGTGATGTTGCAATTGCGAGTGCAATATATATTTTAATTGCATAGAAGAAGAAAATAAAAAGAAGAAAGCGGAGATGGTGGATCAAACCACTATTCAATAAGTTAATTAATAAAATCAGTATTGCAAGTTTTCAAATAAGAAATTTCTCAATCGCGGTAAGACCAAATTACTTCATTAACAACATAACTAACCTAAATCTTAATCGACTACACAACTCTACAAAAAAAATTTATTTCTTGTCCTTGGATTTATTTCATGATTTTCCTATTCTTCATGCACCAAAATAAAGGAAAAATATCAATATCCCTTTAAAGTTTGCTTTTGTAGCCAGGAGAACGTTTGTACAATATTTTAAAAAATCTATGATTTTAATTTTTATCTGTTAAAAAACCAAAACAAATATATTTGTATATTATTTTTATTAACTTTAACTACTATATTAGCTTACAAAATAATGGAAAAAAGTTTAAAAGTGAACCCTGTTACTCTTTCTTTTATGTACGTGAGTACTTTCTTTTATTAAACCCCAAATATAGTCTCCCATCATATTTTCATTATATTGGCCTTGATGACGACGTTCGAAGTCCATAACGTTTTGATGAAAACGTTTTCCTTGTTCTTCTGAGTACGCTCCCATGTTGTTTTTAAATTTATTTAAATGAGCATGTAGCATATGCACTCTCAGAGACATCCTGCAACCCATGGCCTTAAAGTTTTTTAACATATTTTCAACTAATTCTTGGTAATTTTTGGTTTTGTTATTCCCTAAAAATCCAAAGACTACTGCTTTTAAGAACATTTTTTCCAAAATTATTAGAAGCGAAGGTTAAAGTTGGAATTTTTGTTGGTCCACAAATTAAAAAAATTTTTAACAGTAAAAAGTTTCCAAAATTGCTTACTAGTGCTCAAAAAAAAGGTTGGCATAGTTTCAAAGCAGTAGTCTTTGGATTTTTAGGAAATAACAAAGCCAAAAATTACTAAGAATTAGTTGAAAATATGTTAAAAAACTTTAAGACCATGGGTTGCAGGATGTCACTGAAAGTGCATATGCTACATGCTCATTTAGATTTTAAAAACAACATGGGAGCGTTCTCAGAAGAACAAGGAGAACGTTTTCATCAAGACGTTATGGACTTCGAACGCCGTCATCAAGGCTAATATAATGAAAATATGATGGGAGACTATATTTGGGGCTTAATAAGAGAAAGTACTCACGTACATAAAAGAAAGAGTAACAGGGTTCACTTTTAAACTTTTTTCCATTATTTTGTAAGCTAATATAATAGTTAAAGTTAATAAAAATAATATACAAATATATTTGTTTTGGTTTTTTAACAGATAAAAATTAAAATCATAGATTTTTTAAAATATCGTACAAACGTTCTCCTGGCTACAAAAGCAAACTGTAAAGGGGATATTGATATTTTTCCTTTATTTTGGTGCATGAAGAATAGGAAAATCATGAAATGAATCCAAGGACAAGAAATAAATTTTTTTTGTAGAGTTGTGTAGTCGATTAGGCTTTAGGTTAGTTATGTTGTTAATGAAGTAATTTGGTCTTACCGCGATTGAGAAATTTCTTATTTCAAAACTTGCAATACTAATTTTATTAATTAACTTATTGAATAGTGGTTTGAGCCACCATCTCCGCTTTCTTCTTTTTATTTTTTTCTTTTATGCAATTAAAATATATATTGCACTCGCAATTGCAACATCACTATCATCGCTATCGCTCATGATCGAAACTTATTACGCAAAAATGTACTCTGGATAATAAAAAGTAAATGTTCTTTCCTCGGTATCTTCTTTTATATGCATACAATGACTGTCGAATTATAAACGAATCGAAATCGCGAATAACAAATGATAAGCCACGAATGCGAACAATACGAATCTATACGAATGGCGAACCGCGACATTGGCGAACGATACGAATCTATACGAATCTTCGGCGCCAGACTATGCGCAATTCGTGATTCGTACGAATCTTTACGAATGGCGAACCGCGAATCACGAACCACGAATCGCGCATAGTCTGGCCCCAGCAGACTTTAATACAAACAACTGATTCAGTATATTACTGTAGAATCTACAGTAACTATTCTGAATCTCATATCTCTGAGTTGCTCTGAATTCGCGCGACTAATTCGCGCGTATAATATCTGCATAGATTCTATCTTCGTTATGTAGGCTTTATCGCTGTAATATTGACTCACACAACGAGGAGCACTTAAATCACTAGTTCTTACGCTTCTCCTTTTCTCACTATGAAAGAGTTATCTTACAGAGATGGTACTCTGTCCTTTTTATGCAATTAAATAGAATCAGTTTGAAAACAAAATATAAATTCTGTGTGTTTATAAGTACGACATGGAAAATATGATGATAAAATCTGTACTCGGTGGATCCACTGAGAGAATTATCGGATAACACGGTTTTTCATCTTACACATAAAATTAAGCATATGTTCCATGATAACTGAATGTCTTGATGGATCCAATTTATAATTGTTTTTGTGTTCGTTAATTCTTGTCTTCAGTTGTCGTTTTGCTTGTCCCACGTAAGAGGCATCGCAATCATTACATTTAATTTTATAAATTACATTGTTATTCGAGCACAACGCGTTGACGTCTTTATGTGTTTTAATGAATTTGTTCAATTTATTCAAAACTCTATACTTTATTAAATGTTCTTTTTTTTTGTCAAAATGGTGAGCTGTTTTTTCTGAAATAAAAATGCAGATTATTGTACTAACCATCAGAGTCTAGTTAGAGTTGGATTATCATTTTTAAATTAGTTTGGAATAGAAGATCTGTTTTTCAAATATAAAGTGAATTTAGAAATTTGGGCGCACGAACATAGTTATGAGAGGATGTGGCTCATGTATAACTTTCAAGTGTACGGCAGTTACGAGGAACCATACACAAATTACAAAGTACCTGTACATACAATTACTGGCTCAGCTGGTTGCAAAGAAGGTCGAGAGAAATTTATTTCAAACCCACAGGCATGGTCCGCATTTCATAGCTCAGATTATGCACCCAGAGAAAAGATTTATTCAGAACAAATAAAATTTTGTTTGAACTAATAAATTCTTTTATTTATATATCGGCCTAATAGCATTTTATTAATTTCAAGCTTATTTATTTATTTGGCTACATGTTTGTTGCTATAAATAAATATTTTATTAGATACTAAGTTCACATATTTAATGTCAACTTAATGACTTTTTTAGTATCTAATAAAATATTTGGGGGGCTTNCCCGCTAGCTCCCGGCGGGTGAGCAGGTAGAGAGTTAGAGGAGGAGGAAATGGGGCAGCAGAGGTGGATGGGTGAAGGCTGGGAGGTACAGGAATAAAGGAAGAGATAGAGCAGGACGAGAAGAAGCAGAGACTTTGGAGGCGAGGGTGGTGTCGAGTGAACTCGGACGAAAATCGGGAAAGAAAAAGAGGACGGAGTTTGAGGTTAGGACGACGAGGAAAGGAGAAGGGGGGCGACGGGGATGGACGAAGATAGAGGAGGCGGAAGGGGAGCAGTGACTGGAGCAAGAGGGGAGAGACGGAAGAGGATGCACAAGAAACGATGGCCGGCTGCCGGTGAGAAAGCGTAGTGGCGTCTTCGGTCCGAGCTGACGTGGGGAGTCGACTGCTCCGAAAGAGCACGTTGGCACCACTGCGGGGCGGGAGGACCGGATTTGCTGGAGCGTGCTGCGAGCTTTAAGGCGAGCGCACAAGTGCGCGGCAAGTCGGTCAATGGGATGGAGCGGATGTAATCGAATCGATGGATCGATCGAGAGGAGGGATCGAACGAGGATAGACATTTCTTCATAAGATAGTAGGCGGATGGAAGTAGGAAGAGGACGGAGAGGTTAGAAAGATAACAGTAAAGTAAAGTTAAGTAAAGTAAAGTAAAGCGAAGAGAGAAGAGAGATAGGGAAACTACTGGAAGGCGCGGAGGAAAGTGAGAGCAGACGGTGACAAGGAGTGATCAAGTGAAAGCAGGGACCTCCGGGAGCAGGAACAGGTGGAGGGCAGAATCGAGAGGACTGAGGGGAGCGGAGGATGGAAGAGTCGCAGGAAACGACGAGGGTGTGGGGCAGGATAGCGGACGAATTGGAGAAGATCAGAAGGCTGCTCGAGGGAAGAGAAAGAGGGGCGAAAGGGGGGGAGGGGACAAGTAATGAAGCGGGGAGCAAGCAAGAAGAGGGGAGCGGTGAGAGAGAGGAAGAACAGCGGATGGAACCGGGAGGAGTACCTGAAGGAGAGAGGAAGGAGGGAGGGATACAGACGACTTCGGAGGAGGAAGAGACGTGGAGTGAGCCGAAGGAAGGGGGAGAGGAGGAGATGAGACTTCTTTGGGACAGAGGAGAGAGCATTAGAAGATGGGTGGATATGGAGGCGAAGAATAGAGCGAAGATGCGAAGACGGAAGGTGCTGGATGGACAAGGGGCGAGGGGGAGAGAGAGGGAAAGAGCGGTGGAGAGGAGGGGGGGAAGGGAGAAGAGGACGCCGGAGAAGATGGAAGATAAGCTGAGCGAGGAAGAACAACAGAGAGGGGCTGAAGGAAGAGAGAAAATAGAGAGCGAGAAGGCGAGGAGCCTGTTGGAGAGAGCGAAAAGACTGGAGGAGGAGAGTGTGCAGAGAGAAAGAAGGAAGAGGAACGTGATATGGAGAGGGCTGGACGGAAGGGACGCAGACGAAAGGAAGGATTTGATGGAAAAGGTGGCAGAGAAGATACTAGGCAATAGGCCGAGAATTGGTAGGATCTGGGAAAGAAGCGGGGAGGGGGGGAGAGAAGTCTTGATAGTGGAGTTAGAAGATGAGAAGGAGAGGGAAGAGATACTGAATAGTTATGGGGTTATTAGGCGGGTATGGGGCATAGGGGTGGACGAAGATCTGTCGATGGAGGAAAGGAAGAAGAGGTGGAGGATGATAGAGAAGGCCAAAGAGGAGAGAGCGAAGGGTAGAAGAACGCGGGTGGAGAACAGGCGACTGTGGGTGGACGGTAGGGAGTTCGCGTGGGATGAGGAGGAGAAGAAGTGGAAGGAAGGGTAGAGGGCGAGAAAGGGAGGGAGGTAATAGAATGTAAAAGGCCGCGATGGTCAGGTCGGGTAGGAATAGGAGAGTGGTAAAGGGGTGGCCTTGGCATTGACATCGACGATGTATAGACGTGGAGTTTATTTTTACGGAGATGTTATAGTGTTTTGTTTTCTGATTTATATTGATTTGTAAAGGTTTGGGAAACGTTCCTTAAAAACGCCCTTTAAGGCCTACGGGCAAATAAAGTACCATTCATACATTTCTTCATAAAAAAATATTTATTTGTAGCAACAATATTTTTTTCTTTAAATAAAATATATTTTTAAATAAAATATATATTTGATTTTTATATAGGCCTATTGCTGTCTGATTTTATGCAAAAATTAAATAAAAAACAACATTGCTTAAAATTTGTTTATTTTAACTTACAACTAAAGAAATACAATTTTTTAAATAAACTTAAAGTATAAAATATATATAGTACGTATATGATATAAAAGTATGCACTTACAGTTTTATACATAGTTAATTTAATAACAAATCGAAGTTTTTTTTAATTATGCGGCATAAGGAACAGTAATATAATGCTTCTCATTCATTTTGCGCAAATATAATGGTGTTGAATCTGGCAAACTATCGACATTAATATATTGATTTTGAACATCAACTTCATTAGGTTCAACAACATATGAATGGCAGTGTTCGTCAAAACCGAGGGTGCATATATTTTGATATGAAAGCAATACTGTCTCCTGCTTTACGAATATAGCTGTTACTAATCCGAAATGTGACAAATCGTCGTGTGTATCTGTGCGTACAACACATTTCTCTGCTTTATACAATCACCCGTTATAATCGATCCATTTAATAGCAACGAATTCTTCATCAAATTGACAAATTACAAATGTATCCCGAGGTCCTTGGTTTATTATATTAGTTATTCCTTCAGATTCGAAAAATATTAGTTTCTGAACTAAGACGCGAAAAATTTCGTTTCCTTCGGATACAACATCTTGGTAATGAGCAAGCAGTGCTACAAAAATGCTATTCAATTGAGATTGCAATTCTAATGGGAAACATCGAAGACTTACATAAACCGCACTTATTTTGTGAATTCCAGTATGAGAACCGGTTGGATTATTACATTCGAATTCATCATAGTATATATATAAAGGAATTACGAATTTATCTGAAAAGAATTGACGCTGTTTAGTTTTCCAAGAAGAGGTGTGAATTGTATCGTCAATTATATCAGCATGATTCTGCTGGTGCATGTATGTATATGCGATTTAAAAAATTTTCGGCAAACTGAAAATAGTTTTGAATAGTATCCGTAAAGGCACAAATGTTATGGTGACTTGAACCGGCACTCTCACAATTGTACCGTCAACAACTATGTCATCGATTCTTTGGCGAATGAATATTTTTCTAGGAGCTACATAAAATCCTGTTTTTTCCATCAATTGTATCCTCTTATATTCTGTTGCGTTTTTGGAAAATGGACTCTTCAAAAAAGAGACAATATCTCGAAGATTATCCTGAGTATCATCAGTTGCAGTTACATCATTTTCTAACATGGTTCCAATGGTAGATAGTAACTCGGAGGTACTTTCGATAATCCTTTGAATAGCTGTACGGGACAGACTTTTGTCCACATGCAATTTTGACAAATATTTGTACGTTATTCTTTTTAATTGATTGCCAATATGCGGTAAATCGTTAATCAGTTCATGTTGTGGTGGTAAGGGGTCTTCTTCAAGTAAGTCAACGTCTTCAACTAACAAGGGAACCTCGCGAAGTGGAAAATTCTGATTTTAATGAAACTTTCCACACATGTAGGGGGAGTAAAAAGATGAATTTAGATATTTTTTGTAGCGGCCCAAAAACGGTTTTAAGGGGTGAAACCACTGCTCATATGTAGAGCCGGTTTTTGCTTTTCTCGATATATTTCGAAAAGTATTCGAGATATCAAAAAATGTTTCAAATAAAAGTTTTATAGTAAAATCTCCTCTATTCAATAACATTAATATAATATTTTTAAAAAATAATTTTTTAAATAAAAAAAATTTTTTTTAAATTTTATTAATGTTGTTGAATAGAGAAGATTTTACTATAAAACTTTTATTTAAAATATTTTTTGATATCTCGAATACTTTTCGAAATATATCGAGAAGTGTAAGAGAATTTTACTATTTGGGCCAAAAGTGTGTTGAAAAAAAAGTTCATCGGATTATTATGAAACTTGATACCCTTATGTTTTTTGAGTCTCTGAATCCGAATATGATGCCAGATTTACAAAATTCAAAATGGCGGGTCCAATATGGCGGATCAAAATTACATAAAAAATGGTCTAATTTTCATGAAATTTGGTATCCTTATGTTTTTTGGGTCTCTGAATCCGAATACGATGTCAGATTTAAAACATAAGGGTACCAAATTTCATGAAAATTAGACCATTTTTTGTAATTTTGATTCGCCATATTGGATCCGACATTTTGAATTTTAAAAATCTGACTTCATATTCGGATTCAGAGACCCAAAAAACATAAGGGTACCAAATTTCATGAAAATCAGACTATTTTTTGTAATTTTGATCCGCCATATTGGATCCGCCATTTTGAATTTTGTACATTTGACTTTGGATTCGTAATCAGCGACCCCAGAAACCCCCGAGTAACAAGTTTCAAGCAAATTCAGAAAGTTTTACTTTGTTTTTTCTACGTTGCAGCTATAGCCGTCATACACACTCTTGGCCACTTTTGTTTTTGCGGCTATAGCCGTCATACACAGTCAACGGGTTAATGATCCTGCACAAATGTTAGGTAAAGGATTCGGTGGCTGATGAGAATGTATGTTCCTTATATGACGTTTAAAGGAGTCTAATCGTTGAAACGTTCTCTCGCAACCAACCTGGCCACACGTGTAATTTGTCAAGTTGATGTGAGAAATCTGAGTGTGTAAAAATAGTGCTTCTGGGGTATTAAAGCCATTTTGGCAATAATTGTAACGGTCTTTAAATGCGCAAAAGTACATATTTTAAATATTGCTTTATACGATAATTCGCAACCTGTTTATTGTTTAAAAAAATTTTGATTTTATCTTGCAAAATATGTAAAATATTATTATAAAAGTCATGAGATTCTCATTCAATAGTGAACTCTACGTAAAAAAATACTGGAAAAAGGTTATTCACGGTCTCAACTACTACGTCAAAGCACAAAAACATAAAATAAAAATAAATAAATAACATTTGCTTCGCCAGAGAATAATTAACACAATTAAGAATTTTTAATTAATTAGATACTGGCAAATAATTATAATCGTAGCAACGATTATAATTGTCGTGACATATTTTCAAATAAATAATATAAAAATGTTGAATATAGAAAAGTTGCGCGACGAGTGCCGACCAGTGCCGACGAAGCCAGCGCGGCGACTGCCGCTTAAGCCCCTTGCAGAATAGGCAATAGCGATAGCGATAGCGACAGCGACAAGGTTGCCGACAAAGGAAAAGCTTTGTCGGCAACCTTGTCGCTGTCGCTATCGCTATTTCTATTGCCTATTGTGCAAGGGGCTTTACAGCAAGCAGCAGCACAGCGCTGAGCGCACACAAGCGAGCAGCCATGTACGTGTGCGGCGGCTGTGCGCTCGGCGTTCGGCCAGCTTCGAGCGGCCGAAGAGCGCAGACATACATCTGCCGTCTCTTTCTTGCTCGAGCTAGTGTCGCCAGCCACGAGAATCGCTAAATCCTGTCGTACTCGGCTCGCGCGTCTTACTCGCGTCCTCGCGTGTCCCTTTCTGCACTAGGCGCGAGACATTATCGTGTCTCTTGATTATATCACAATTAAGGAGGTTCAATGGCTACAAGAAAATGCAGCCAGTTTCATGAAATTTTAATATGTTATTCTGGAATGCAAAGATGAATTATGTGAATTTTTGGGGAATTTTTCTGGAGACACCGCTTTTTTTATATCTATCACGGTAGATGGCCAAAATCTTTTTAGCCTTTTTACTTGATTATCTTGTAACCACACGTGTTGCAAGTTTCTGTCTACGGTGTATCTCTTTCTCTGCTTAACTTGCAGAAGATTATTGATTAAATCAGTGTTTAAGTATCTAATCGATCGTGTACTGCTGAGTAAGCGATTAGATGTATTAAATTTAAATTGTAAAGAAGAGTCGGTTTCGACGCGGGGTAATTTTTCCAAGCCGGAATGGCTGAGTCTTTTTCAGCCTGTGGCTTAAGCGGCAGCCTTGTTGTCTTTTTGCCCTCCAATTTGGAGGGGTGTCCAGTCACATGCTTTTCTGGAGATACCGCTTTTTTTATACCTACCACGGTAGATGGCCAAAATCTTTTTAGCCTTTTTGCTTGATTATCTTGTAACCACACGTGTTGCAAGCTTCTGTCTACGGTGTATCTCTTTCTCTGCTTAACTTGCAGAAGATTATTGATTAAATCAGTGTTTAAGTATCTAATCGATCGTGTACTGCTGAGTAAGCGATTAGATGTATTAAATTTAAATTGTAAAGAAGAGTCGGTTTCGACGCGGGGTAATTTTTCCAAGCCGGAATGGCTGAGTCTTTTTCAGCCTGTGGCTTAAGCGGCAGCCTTGTTGTCTTTTTGCCCTCCAATTTGGAGGGGTGTCCAGTCACATGCTTTTCTGGAGACACCGCTTTTTTTATACCTACCACGGTAGATGGCCAAAAGCTTTTTAGCCTTTTTACTTGATTATCTTGTAACCACACGTGTTGCAAGCTTCTGTCTACGGTGTATCTCTTTCTCTGCTTAACTTGCAGAAGATTATTGATTAAATCAGTGTTTAAGTATCTAATCGATCGTGTACTGCTGAGTAAGCGATTAGATGTATTAAATTTAAATTGTAAAGAAGAGTCGGTTTCGACGCGGGGTAATTTTTCCAAGCCGGAATGGCTGAGAGAGTCTTTTTCAGCCTGTCGCGGCAGCCTTGTTGTCTTTTTGCCCTCCAATTTGGAGGGGTGTCCAGTCACATGCTTTTCTGGAGATACCGCTTTTTTTATACCTACCACGGTAGATGGCCAAAGGCTTTTTAGCCTTTTTGCTTGATTATCTTGTAACCACACGTGTTGCAAGCTTCTGTCTACGATGTATCTCTTTCTCTGCTTAACTTGCAGAAGATTATTGATTAAATCAGTGTTTAAGTATCTAATCGATCGTGTACTGTTGAGTAAGCGATTAGATGTATTAAATTTAAATTGTAAAGAAGAGTCGGTTTCGACGCGGGGTAATTTTTCCAAGCCGGAATGGCTGAGAGAGAGTTATATTCAGCTTGTCGCTTAAGCGGCAGCCTTGTTGTCTTTTTGCCCTCCAATTTGGAGGGGTGTCCAATCACATGCTTTTCTGGAGACACCGCTTTTTTTATACCTACCACGGTAGATGGCCAAAGACTTTTTAGCCTTTTCGCTTGATTATCTTGTAACCACACGAGTTGCAAGCTTCTGTCTATGGTGTATCTCTTTCTCTGCTTAACTTGCAGAAGATTATTAATTAAATCAGTGTTTAAGTATCTAATCGATCGTGTACTGCTGAGTAAGCGATTAGATGTCTTAAATTTAAATTGTAAAGAAGAGTCTGTTTCGACGCGGGGTAATTTTTCCAAGCCGGAATGGCTGAGAGAGTCTTTTTCAGCCTGTCGCTTAAGCGGCAGCCTTGTTGTCTTTTTGCCCTTTCTCCTTTCTTCGTAAGGAACACTGTTTGCAAGCTTTTGCGGCATTTTAATAACACAATTTTTTCGTCTGAATTATAATATAATATGGCGGATAATGATCATAAAGTCACCGATAAAGCTGGTCAAGTGAGCCGGAGGGTCCGAGTTCAAACCCGACCAAAAATTGTCGGTTTTTATTCCATTCCCGCAGGGGGAATTGATCCGCGCAATTCCTTGGGCCCAACGCACCCACGGATCGACCCGAGTTTCCGACACCGCGGACATACACACACAATTACACATACGCACATACACATACATTTCCGAGTTTAAAGAGAAGTAGAAGAAGGTTTTCATTCAATCGCCACCTCTCAGAAGTAGGGACTCATCGAGAGTATCGTGGCTAGCTCTCAATATTTAGAGAGGGTTTCCCAAGTTGGGGGTTAAGGAGGTTTGATGGCTACAAGAAAATGCAGCCAGTTTCATGAAATTTTAATATGTTATTCTGGAATGCAAATTAGAATTATGTGAATTTTTGGGGAATTTTTCTGGAGACACCGCTTTTTTTATATCTAGTATTCGTAGAAAACGTTACAACACAAAAATGTTATAAGTACAAAAAAAATTTTATTATATATTTTCTTGTGCAATTTATGACTGTGAACAAACCTCCTGCGAGGAGCAAGGAGAATGCCGCGGCGAGAGGCGAATCTCCAAGGCGGCGTTCTCCCCGGACCGAGTCTCCAGGATCTCTCTCTCGCTCTCAATCCGCTCGAAGAAGAGTCTCGTTCGTTCACCCAGAACTTGGTCCTGGTTTCCCATCACTTGGACAGTAGGCCGAGACCCAAGAGTTCCACTCGCCTCCGCGGAATACTGCGCGATCCTGGGCGACGCCGGTCGCTTTGTGTAATTTATAACTTTTTCAAAAAAATTATTTTACTGTTTTACTGTTTTACTTTACTAAATAAAATGTCTTTTACCTTGTATTCCATTGCAACTTCGATCAAGAGACGGCAAGTGTTATTAAAGCAGTCGTTAGAACTTTATCAAGAACACAAGAGCGAGCATTGGCACTGGTATTGTGTTGACCAAAAACTCCCAAGCTCCCCAAGCTTGACGACCAATTTGAAATTTAATTTCTCTTCACTATGAAGAAAGAGCTTTATACGAAGTTTAAGCGGCAGCCTTGTTGTCTTTTTGCCCTCCAATTTGGAGGGGACTCCAGTCACATGCTTTTCTGAAGACACCGCTTTTTTTATACCTACCACGGTAGATGGCCAAAGGCTTTTTAGCCTTTTTGCTTGATTATTTTATAACCACACGAGTTGCAAGCTTCTGTCTACGGTGTATCTCTTTCTCTGCTTAACTTGCAGAAGATTATTGATTAAATCAGTTTTTAAGTATCTAATCGATCGTGTACTGCTGAGTAAGCGATTAGATGTATTAAATTTAAATTGTAAAGAAGAGTCGGTTTCGTCGCGGGGTAATTTTTCCAAGCCGGAATGGCTGAGAGAGAGTTATATTCAGCTTGTCGCTTAAGCGGCAGCCTTGTTGTCTTTTTGCCCTCCAATTTGGAGGGGTGTACAGTCACATGCTTTTCTGGAGACACCACGGTAGATGGCCAAAGGCTTTTTAGCTTTTTTACTTGATTATCTTGTAACCACACGTGTTGCAAGTTTCTGTCTACGGTGTATCTCTTTCTCTGCTTAACTTGCAGAAAATTATTGATTAAATCATTGTTTAAGTATCTAATCGATCGTGTACTGTTGAGTAAGCGATTAGATGTATTAAATTTAAATTGTAAAGAAAAGTCGGTTTCGACGCGGGGTAATTTTTCCAAGCCAGAATGGCTGAGAGAGTCTTTTTCAGCCTGTCGCGGCAGCCTTGTTGTCTTTTTGCCCTCCAATTTGGAGGGGTGTCCAGTCACATGCTTTTCTGGAGATACCGCTTTTTTTATACCTACCACGGTAGATGGTCAAAGGCTTTTTAGCCTTTTTGCTTGATTATCTTGTAACCACACGTGTTGCAAGCTTCTGTCTACGATGTATCTCTTTCTCTGCTTAACTTGCAGAAGATTATTGATTAAATCAGTGTTTAAGTATCTAATCGATCGTGTACTGTTGAATAAGCGATTAGATGTATTAAATTTAAATTGTAAAGAAGAGTCGGTTTCGACGCGGGGTAATTTTTCCAAGCCGGAATGGCTGAGAGAGAGTTATATTCAGCTTGTCGCTTAAGCGGCAGCCTTGTTGTCTTTTTGCCCTCCAATTTGGAGGGGTGTACAGTCACATGCTTTTCTGGAGACACCACGGTAGATGGCCAAAGGCTTTTTAGCTTTTTTACTTGATTATCTTGTAACCACACGTGTTGCAAGTTTCTGTCTACGGTGTATCTCTTTCTCTGCTTAACTTGCACAAGATTATTGATTAAATCAGTGTTTAAGTATCTAATCGATCGTGTACTGCTGAGTAAGCGATTTGAGGTATTAAATTTAAATTGTAAAGAAGAATCGGTTTTGACGCGGGGCAATTTTTCCAAGCCGAAATGGCTGAGAGAGTTTTCTTCAGTCTGTCGCTTAAGCGGCAGCCTTGTTGTCTTTTTGCCCTCCAATTTTGAGGGGTGTACAGTCACATGCTTTTCTGGAGGCACCACGGTAGATGGCCAAAGGCTTTTTAGCCTTTTTACTTGATTATCTTGTAACCACACGTGTTGCAAGCTTCTGTCTGCGATGTATCTCTTTCTCTGCTTAACTTGCAGAAGATTATTGATTAAATCAGTGTTTAAGTATCTAATCAGTGTATCTAATAGACAGTTTCTGTCTGCGAAGATATATTGATAAACTTATATTTTGCAAAGTGCAACATTATTTTATATCTTATTTAGAAAAAACTTAGTATAAAACATTTTGCAACAATAAATGAACTTAATAATCGAGATGTACAGAATGAAAAACATTACAAAAGCATTGACGCACATCTCTGTAATTATAGATAACACGTAACGTGTAAAATACATTAAAAGCAATAGATATACGAAACTACATTATTACTAAAATTCAAAGATTTCCATTCCAGATAACGCGCACGGTGTATGCGCACTGTTTCTATAGATAACATTACATAACGTCAAGTGAATTACGTCATACTTTAAAAAAAAAAAATCTTTTGTCTAATATCGATGAACCGTTTACGTCTTCGATAAGACGCATTTCACTATTAATAGTTCGCGTAAGTGGGAGCTCATGGCGACCGTTATGTGTACGTGTGTGTGTCGCAACCTTTATCCTATATAATACAATGAAAGAAGTTTTCACTTTCAGACTTAAAATATCTGACATATTCATTAATTAGCAAGAACCTTCGCAACGTTCGACGTGCTCCGACGTGCATTTTAAGTTGTACTAATTAAGTTTTTAGTGTCTTTTCTCCCCCCCCCCCCTCTCCGCAAGCGTGTCTCATCGCTCGTATCGTCGTAACAGATTACAAGGTAATATAGTCTTTGTAAAACGAGACTCACCAACGAGTTCATCACTGATGACTTTTAATTCGCATCTCGACAACGTCGAACCGTGTATATGTATAATCTAATGGAAAGAACTTGCAAATTAATGTATTTTACATACGATGTTCTTTCAGCGACAAAGATTCTTACTTTAAGATGGAAAGTCAAGTGACAAATCTCATTGTGATTTTTGCGAGGTGCGTATTCCGCTCTTTCATAAAAATTAGATACATACCGTAGCATATACAAATAGACACACATACGAGTATAAAATATTATTAACATTTTATATTTAATAGAATTTTGTAAATTTGTTATAAAAATCTTAAAAATATAAACTATAAATAAATTATAATGAAATAGAAATAAGAGATAAATGTTATGTAAATTCCACAAGAGTCACAATATATTGGAAATATGATATTTATTGTAATTTGTGAACTGGTATAAGATGTAATAGTTATATTTTCAAACGAATATTTTTTTTATATTTTTGATTGGAAATAATACATATAAATTAATAATAAAAGAGAAAGTGTACTTACGTCAAAATCAGCAGTACATTTTACAAGGTCTGGAGGATGGCCGGCGTATAACTTCAAAGATTGCAGCAAACCCTTTAAATAAATAGGCAGGAAATAGTGGACTATCGTACGACATATAAGGTTCATCGTCTTGTTTCACGAGTTTCGTTTCTGTTCTTTCCTCTTTCTTCCTCTCGTAAGGAACACTGTTTGCAAGCTTTTGCAGCATTTTAATAACACAATTTTTTCGTCTGAATTATAATATAATATGGCGGATAATGATCATAAAGTCACCGATAAAGCTGGTCAAGTGAGCCGGAGGGTCCGAGTTCAAACCCGACCAAAAATTGTCGGTTTTTATTCCATTCCCGCAGGGGGAATTGATCCGCGCAATTCCTTGGGCCCAACGCACCCACGGATCGACCCGAGTTTCCGACACCACGGACATACACACACAATTACACATACGCACATACACATACACATACATTTCCGAGTTTGAAAAAAAGTAGAAGAAGGTTTTTATTCGATCGCCACCTCTCAGAAGTAGGGACTCATCGAGAGTATCGTGGCTAGCTCTCAATATTTAGAGAGGGTTCCCCAAGTTGGGGGTTACGAAGGTTCGATGGCTACAAGAAAATGCAACCAGTTTCATGAAATTTTAATATGTTATTCTGGAATGCAAATTAGAATTATGTGAATTTTTGGGGAATTTTTCTGGAGACACCGCTTTTTTTTATATCTAGTATTCGAAAACGTTACAACACAAAAATGTTATAAGTACAAAAAAAATTTTATTATATATTTTCTTGTGCAATTTATAACTTTGTGTAATTTATAACTTTTTCAAAAAAATTACTTTACTGTTTTACTGTTTTACTTTACTAAATTAAATGTCTTTTACCTTGTATTCCATTGCAACTTCGATCAAGAGACGGCAAGTGTTATTAAAGCAGTCGTTAGAACTTTATCAAGAACACAAGAGCGAGCATTGGCACTGGTATTGTGTTGACCAAAAACTCCCCAAGCTTGACGACCAATTTTAAATTTAATTTCTCCTCACTATGGAGAAAGAGCTTTATACAGTGTATCTCTTTCTCTGCTTAACTTGCAGAAGATTATTGATTAAATCAGTGTTTAAGTATCTAATCGATCGTGTACTGCTGAGTAAGCGATTAGATGTATTAAATTTAAATTGTAAAGAAGAGTCGGTTTCGACGCGGGGTAATTTTTCCAAGCCGGAATGGCTGAGAGAATCTTTTTCAGCCTGTCGCTTAAGCGGCAGCCTTGTTGTCTTTTTGCCCTCCAATTTTGAGTTGTGTACAGTCACATGCTTTTCTGGAGACACCACGGTAGATGGCCAAAGGCTTTTTAGCCTTTTTACTTGATTATCTTGTAACCACACGTGTTGCAAGCTTCTGTCTACGGTGTATCTCTTTCTCTGCTTAACTTGCAGAAGATTATTGATTAAATCAGTGTTTAAGTATCTATTCGATCGTGTACTGCTGAGTAAGCGATTAGATGTATTAAATTTAAATTGTAAAGAAGAGTCGGTTTCGACGCGGGGTAATTTTTCCAAGCCGGAATGGCTGAGAGATATAAATTAATAATAAAAGAGAAAGTGTACTTACGTCAAAATCAGCAGTACATTTTACAAGGTCTGGAGGATGGCCGGCGTATAACTTCAAAGATTGCAGCAAACCCTTTAAATAAATAGGCAGGAAATAGTAGACTATCGTACGACATATAAGGTTCATCGTCTTGTTTCACGAGTTTCGTTTCTGTTCTTTCCTCTTTCTTCCTCTCGTAAGGAACACTGTTTGCAAGCTTTTGCAGCATTTTAATAACACAATTTTTTCGTCTGAATTATAATATAATATGGCGGATAATGATCATAAAGTCACCGATAAAGCTGGTCAAGTGAGCCGGAGGGTTCGAGTTCAAACCCGACCAAAAATTGTCGGTTTTTATTCCATTCCCGCAGGGGGAATTGATCCGCGCAATTCCTTGGGCCCAACGCACCCACGGATCGACCCGAGTTCCCGACACCGCGGACATACACACACAATTACACATACGCACTTACACATACACATACATTTCCGAGTTTGAAAAGAAGTAGAAGAAGGTTTTTATTCGATCGCCACCTCTCAGAAGTAGGGACTCATCGAGAGTATCGTGGCTAGCTCTCAATATTTAGAGAGGGTTCCCCAAGTTGGGGGTTAAGGAGGTTCGATGGCTACAAGAAAATGCAGCCAGTTTCATGAAATTTTAATATGTTTTTCTGGAATGCAAATTAGAATTATGTGAATTTTTGGGGAATTTTTCTGGAGACACCGCTTTTTTTATATCTACCACGGTAGATAGCAAAAGGCTTTTTAGCCTTTTTACTTGATAATCTTGTAACCACACGTGTTTCAAATTTCTGTCTACGGTGTATCTCTTTCTCTGCTTAACTTGCAGAAGATTATTGATTAAATCAGTGTTTAAGTAATTAATCGATCGTGTACTGTTGATTCTATCGAGATTTGAAGATTCCTTAATGACTCGTCAATGCCATTTGGATACGCTGATAGAGTAATAGTAGTTTCTTGATCTTTAATCGGAGTAAAACAGTATAATATGTTCCACAATAAATATTCCCGAGTCAGGTTCCCGGTCACTGTTTTACTGCCGTTTCGCCGGCATTCGCTTTCGTGGCCGGAGTTTTTGCAATACTGGCATCATTTGGTCGAGGTGTTAGGGGGACTTCACTTTCGGTCATCTCGATCGGGTGGATTGAGTGGATCGGACGCATGTCCCGGTGGATCCGCTCGCGGTGCGTTTGTTTGTCGCAAAAGAATTCGCGGGTTTCCCGAGTCAGGTTTCCGGTTAATGTTTTACTGCCGTTTCCGGCATTCTTCGATTTCGAGGCCGGAGTTTTTGCAATACCGGCATTATTTGGTCGAGGTGTTAGGGTGTGACAGGAGACCTGAGAACAATTTAAACTCAACGTCTCGCAGCATAATTTCTCGCGTTAGATAGGGCAACTTAGCGTTAGGCCAATAAGATTTCTACCGAACAAACCTCGATGACTGTGCCGGTGACTATCTAACGGCCAATGAGCGTCGGCCTTACTGTAACGACTTCCCCCTTGCTCTCCCGGACCGCAAGGGGTTGCCGGCGAAAGCGGAGCGACACACTCTACGTCTGAACGTCGTGCGAACAAGTCATATAGTCGAATACGGACTTTGTATAGCGAAATAGGCTACTGATACCAGGAGGCACGGCGTGGAACTGTTTAGCTGCCTTTGTAAGACACGGAATCAGGATAATGGAATGATATTCAGGCAATGGAATCACAGATCATATTTGACCATTAATAAAACAAGAATGATCTAATTTCAAGGAGCAAGCAAGTAAGAATTAACTAATTTATTTGGTTCAACCGGGAACGTAAGTTAATGAATTTTCAATTATCTAAGTAAGGTAATGGGTCCTTCCAACTCCCACCCCTGAGTCCATTTAATTATAACATGTAATTACGTTACTAATTTTCGTTAAATTAGTTGGCGCCCATCTTAGTCATTAATAAGGAGGTTATTAATATAGCAAATGATGATTGCTGGAGATGATTCCTGATTAGACTCCACCCTGTCTCCGTAGAAGCATAATCTACGGCCGACAGGAAATCTGATGCTACTTTAAATAAAACATTAAATTTTGTGAGCTTTAACGATAATGGACCCGACCGCGTTAGGTGTTGGCTCTATTCTTCTAAATAAATAACGAACCATTTGTGTAATTTAACATAAGCTATTAGTAAAGAATAGATCCTGTCTCATTTGGCGCCCAACGTGGGGCCCGTTGGAAATTTATGTTAATAAAAGTGAAGAAAATTAATTGAACGTAAAGCGAAATTTCGTGCGTGGTAGTTAAGCTCTCAGGAATGTGCTCGAACGCGTATAGCAGAGAGGTGTTTACGCCGTTACTTGAGTCTATTTGTATACATTTTCTTATATGTGGCTTATTTTATTCAGTTGCTGTTATTGAATTCCTTTCTATTTCCTTCCAGTCGATATTCGAATGAATTATTATCGTATACTTTTAAATATATCCTGAAATATTATTACGAAATATATATGACAGGATTAATTGAAAATTTAATAAAACATTAAAATACAAATTGATATGTTGTTGAATCGTTCGTACATGTAATTATTTATTTATTTATTATGATTATGTAATTAAATTTATTTATTAATTATGTGTTTATTAATTTCGTCTGAATGAAGGTCTTGCCCTGATTCATGACGATTTGTAAATTTATTTATCGATTATGTGAATTAATTTCGTCTGAATGAAGGTCTTGCCCTGATTCATGACAATTTGTAAATTTATTTATTGATTATGTGAATTAATTTTATCTGAATGAAGGTCTTGCCCTGATTCATGACAACTTGTAAATTTATTTATTGATTATGTGAATTAATTTCGTCTGAATGGAGGTCTTGCCCTGATTCATGACGGTTTATCAATTCATTTATTAGTTATTTGCAGTTAGATCTTGCTCTGACTCATGAACATGATTCATTGCTTGCAATGATAATTATTGATTGATTATTAAATATTGTTAAATAAAGCCTTTTAGGTAACGCGAGTCTTGCCTCCGTGGTTGATTAATTATTTATTATCCGTGGATTGTACCGCGAAGCGTACATCGTACACTGAGGGAAAAATTTTGTTGAATCAACAAAACAAATTTGCTTGGCAACATACAATCAATCCGGTTTTATTAAATCAACAAAACAATTTTACATTTTACAAAACAATTTTGTTGATTTTTCAATTTATTGATCCAATTATTTATTTTATTAAATTAAGTACACGTCTATTATTTGAACAAAATAAAATAATTGAATTTTGAAAATGGTTATACAATAGAAAACGGCCAAATTACGAGCTATTAATAGGTGTATCTTCATTCAAACAACTTGACAACGAATGTGTTCGCAATATAATGGTATCGTACAAAATCATTTTTTTAAAGTTAATGATCAATTTTGTTAACTCAATAAAATAATTTTATTGAATCAAGAACATTAACGTTTTTAAAAATAGTATATTTATTCAAAGAAATATTTAGTTAATGTTATATTATGTATAATTGATAGTATAAAATATTTAGTTAAAAAGAACAAATCAATATAGTTCACAAACAAAATAGTTAAAAAGAACAAAACAAAAAAATATTTTGTACAAATATTTTGTTAAGCCAATCAAATCATCCGCTTGGCAACATACAATCATCCGGTTTTGTTAAATCAACAAAATTTTTTTTGAAAAAAATAATTATTTCTCTCAGTGTAGTACTATTAAATATTGTTAAATAAAGCCTTATCAGATTAAGGCATTAGCTCAGTAGATAATGACTTCAATGTTTTTCTCGCCGCCCAAGAGAAAGCCTAATAGAAATCAAAATCGGCAAACGGACACTTTAAATCAAACTGTATTGTTAGATCAGGCAAATAAAGATATGGCGAGTAGTAATCTTCCGATTAAAAGAGAAACAATTGTGGAAGCGGACAACCCAAGTACGGACGCGAGCGTTTCGGTTGGAACAAATGTAAATATTCCTCCGTCTTCGGTTCAAATGAATACCGTAATTATTCTTCCGTCTTCGGTTCGAACGAATACTGTAAATACTGTAAATATTCCCTCGTCTGTCGGGAGAGGCAGGGGTTACAGAACACCTACCCCTCCTACAGGAGCAATACCACGAATTTCACCGGTTGCCAACATGTTAGGAACCGTCTGTTCCCGTTTAGACGCCATGGACGGCCGATTAACCGCAATCGAGTCTATAAAGGAAACGGTTGATCTTATGATGGAGAGATTCAATCACTTATTGAGAACTCAAAACGTCAGTAACGCTGATGTAGATTTGGCTAGACAAAATACCAACGAAATATCTCCGCGGGTTAACCTTGCGTCTGAAGGGGGAGCTAACAGACGGAATCCTATAGCAGAATACTTAGGCGATGACGAAGCTGACGAAACAAATACCGATAACTTACAGCCAATTAGGCGTCGCGAAATCCCTCTAATTCGAAGAGAACCATCCGATCCCTCAGGAGCATTCGTTCCATATACTCGAGTCACCTCAAATAACGAAGCAAAATCACGACAGAATGCTCCATCCGGTGAAAGAGGCTCAATTGAAAGGGAAATACGCCGAGTACATTTTCGAGCCAACGATTATCAATCAATGTTGCAAAGCTCGGCTGCGACCGAGCCCCCGTGCGCCCGGCGAAGTTTATTGTATCGCGATGCGTGCGATCGGCGCGGTTGCCTTCCCGACGCGTCGTACGAGCGGGGGAATCGTCCTACCTCGGGTCAGCCTGAATATGATCGGGAGTTACCTTTCGCGAGAAGGGGTACCTTGTCCTGGAGATCTAGCGACTCTAGCGACGAGGACGAATTTAATTGCGCACGTAATATCCAATATCCATATGCGCAGAGAAGTACCGTGTCACCGAATTATCATTGCGGCAGAGATAGCTCTCTATCTGCGAATGTCGACAATCATGAAAATTCTATCGCGTTCAAAATTGATCGAATTGTAAGTACATGGAAAATTACCTTCCCCAAAACCGAAAAGAACCCCGATCAGTTTTTGCTAATATTAAAAGACTATTTGAGTATCAGCGGTGTACACAAGGACTTATTCGTGCCCTGTTTGTCGAAAATATTCGAAGGCCCGTACCGATCTTGGTACCTTGTTAATAAAAAATCGTGGCGAACATGGAAAGACTTTTCGAGAGCTTTTCGTTATCAGTGGGGAGTTAAAAAGGCGGACGGCGATCTTTTTGTTGAGGTGCGAGATTTGAAAATTCGAAAGGGGGGAAAGTTTGGCCGAGTTTGCTTGTAGAGCGCGACTTCTTTTTGAGCGAATGCAACGACCTCCCGAATTCAGAGAACAATTAAAACAAATTTTGGCCAAATTTAACCCGCGTCTTACATTCGAGATCCTAAACTTGCCGTTAAGAAACTATGACGAATTCTTTCATTATATTAACGAGCGTAATTACTTATATAAAAGAGCTGTTGAATCGCAAAATTCGCGCCCAAAATCAAGACGAACTGAGTTGGATTGTGCTCAGGTACAGTTCAACCCCGGCGGAGAAGATGAAGACGACCAATCGACCAGCGATAACGACGGGAATGATTATAATGGCGAACAACCCACCCATTTAAAAGCCGTCGAACAAAAGATTTCAAGAAAACCAAAGAAACACCAGGAACCTCAGGGTTCTAAAACTCTGGTCCGACACAGGCTTGAGCAGAACTTAGAGCGTTTCGATAAGACCGACAAACAAACTAATACGACGACCTCAAGGACGGAACAGCCAACAAGCAATTATTCAAGAGGATCTTACGATCAGAGTAAAATGTTTTGTTATAACTGTGGACAAAAGGGGCATGCCACACGTTTCTGTACTGCCAGCCGGCAGGTGGTGTGTCTTGGCTGCCGAGATATCGGCCATGATAGCCTAAATTGCCCGAAATCTCAGGGAAACGGACCGAGCCCGCAATAACCACACCTCAGGTTGTTAGCACCAAGGGCCCACACGAGGTATTAGAAGAAACAAGATCGACAACTACACCCAATAAGGAAACGATTAACATAGAACAAGTTAAAAATCTGGACAAGCCAAGTAATACAACCTGTTCAGAGATCAATAAGACCGAAGTAGGAACCACGTCGTCCATTGAGTTAAATGTCTTGGATGAATCCGAAGACGAGTCAGAGATGTCCGATGAAGAAATCGAACTAATTGACCAAAATCAACTGGAAATATCTCCTGACAAATCTCTTCATTTGTCATCAATCACAGACGAACCTACCGACACTACTGACCCCGCTGTTATTACTGAAGTTCCGGGTCGTAATACATTGAGACACTGGAGGCCCCACTGCCTGCCGTCACATGCTGTTCATCGTTTAACCCAAAGACGAATATATTGTGATGCTAAAGTTAAAAAACCAATAAAAGCCGTAAAAATACCCGTCGAAATTTTCATCTTCGGAGAAAAAGTTCGCTGAATTATAGATAGCGGCAGCGAAAGATCTTTCTTGAGTGAATCGGCTTATCATCGTGTCAAGAAATTTCAGATTCAGGAAATAACGCCCGACACTTCGTCGAAGATGGGTGTACGACTTGGCGATCTGTGGTTAGAACTCTGGGTGGTACCAGTTTTGTAATCGATATTGGCGACGTTTACGGTCCTCAGTGGTTCAGCGTACTACCAGGATTGTCGGGTGATCTAATCCTCGGCATGGACTTCTGGCTAACATTTAAAGTAACCGTCGACCCATTTTCTCGGACATGGAACTTAGCCGGCAGTAATTACACTTTTCCATTGTCTCATCGTTTTATTTTTCCTACTGAGCTACAGACTCTTACTGTAAATCAGACTCAGAAGCTAAAAGAATTTTTAGATTCCAAATTCGCAAAATTTGATGAGAAGTCCACCGGCAAAACTGACCTCATCAAGCATGTAATCGAATTAAATGATCCTACGCCGTATCATCAGAAACCGTATCGACGAAGTAAAGTCATCCGTAAATTCATCAACGAAGAAACGGATAGATTATTGAAGAAAGGCTATATCACTTGGAGTAATAGCGAATGGGCTTGCTCGCCTGTTGTTGCTCCAAAAGCGAATGGCGGACTTAGGCTCTGTATAAATTATCAACCTGTTAATCGTCAAACCAAGAAACCTGCTTATCCCTTGCACAACATGAGATCAATTCTATCGCAACTGCACCAAGCAAAACTTATTTCAACCTTGGATATGAGTGAGGCCTTTCACCAGATTCCCATGGACGAAAATAGCCGAAAATATACTGCGTTTGTTGTTGAGGGTAAAGGATTGCTGGAGTGGCTTAGAATGCCGTACGGTCTTACAGGCGCGCCGTCAACGTTTCAACAGTTGATGGATACCTTAAAAAGACGCCTTAAGGAATTAATTATAGAACGAAAATTACCAAATAAATGGGCTGATCAGGTGTTTACCTACCTTGATGACTGGATAGTTCTTAGTCAAGACCTCAACGAACATATGGCCTTGTTGTCGTTGGTCTTTGAGGTACTCCGTGAGGCAAAGTTAGTGATTAATAGAGAAAAAAGCAGCTTTGCTTGCAAAGAAGTTAAGTTCCTAGGCTATATTATTGATGAATTTGGCATGAAGCCGAACCCAGAAAAAATTCAACCGATTCTCGACTTTCCCGTTCCGAAAGATAGGACTCAGTTACGTCAGTTTAACGGCCTCGTAAATTGGTACCATAGGCATCTGAGAAACGTCGCGAGGATACAAGGACCTCTAAATAAACTGACTAGCCCGAAAGTCCCTTGGAAATGGACTGAGGTTGAACAGGAAGTTTTCAACAAAGTCAAAAAGGCTCTAGCTAACGCGCCGCGATTGTATGTCCCAATACCGGGACAACCATTTATCTTATATACGGATGCTAGCGACTTCGGCTTAGGAGCAATACTTGTACAACTAGATCCGGATACCCGCAAGGAAAATCTCATAGAAGTTTTGAGTCGTCCGTTGAGGGGCCCAGAACTACATTACACTACAACCGAAAAGGAGTGCTTAGCTGTCGTCTGATCTGTCGAGAAACTACGTTGTTATCTGGAAGGCATGCCATTCAAGGTCGTCACGGATCACCAAGCGTTACAGTGGCTGCACGGACTGAAGAATCCTGTAGGTCGACTTGCCAGATGGGCGATCTATTTATATCAACACGATATGACAGTCGAGCATAGACGCGGCACGATGAACGAAGCGCCTGATGCATTATCACGGATGTTTGATGTTGACGTCGATCCCTTTGGCTGGGAGGAAGTGATTGAGGAGACGATCCGAAATAGACTTCAATTAAACTCAATTTGTGATCAAGACTGGTACCAGACAAAATTCAAACTAGTACGTGCCCAACCAGACAGATTCACTGAATGGAAAATAGAAAACAGTGAGCTGTTGTATTATCGACCCGACTACGAAAAGGCTGTCATAGACGATGAACATCCATGGAAAAGGGTTGTAAAACCGGATGACGTACTAACGATTCTACGCGAAAACCATGACACACCGCAAGCTGGACATTTAGGCAGAGACAAAACGTTGGATAGAGTTAGACAAAATTACTACTGGCCCGGTATGTCGCAGGATGTTAAATCTTACGTTGAAGAATGCGAAACTTGCCTTAAGGTTAAATACAATCAGAATCCTATAAAGGGCCCGTTGATGACAAGGCCATTACAAAACCCGTGAGCTCAGTTATCTATTGACACCGTTGTCTCACAAACGCGGACAAAAAAGGGTAATTCTAATGTTATGGTAGTTCAGGATTTGTACACTAAATATGTCGAGTTATTTCCCTTGCGGCATAGGACAGGTAAACTTATTGTTAAATCCCTAGACACTCTCTTCGATCGCTGGGGTGCTCCAAAATCTATTGTTACTGATAACGGAGCTGAATATGTTAATAAAGATGTCAAAGTCTTTCTAGAAGCCCGAGGAATAGAGCATATTACTACACCGTTAAATCACCCTCAAGCAAATCCTGTCGAACGGGTCAATCGAACAATAAAACCTATGATAGCCGCGTTCATAAATGAGAAACATAACAAATGGGACGAACAATTGTCGAAAATCCAGTTTGCATACAACACCGTACCTCATGCGGGTGGTAGAGTTTCACCATTCTATTTAAACCACGGCCGCGAAGCAGTGTTTAAGAACATAAACGGAACCGTCACAAAAGCTCGCAACAACCGATGGACGATTCCGTGGATTATTGGGTCAAGAGATTGAGTAGAATCGACGAATTCCGCCATAAAATCGAAAGTCAACTGAAATCGTATGCAAAAAGACGCCTTGCCAAGTCTAACAATGACAAATCAGTTAACGTAAAAATAGGGACAGAAGTTTATTACCCCAACAAAAAACTGAGCAACAAGGCTGAAGGCTATTCCGCGAAATTTGCGCACCGATATATGGGGCCCGCGTTTGTTAAAAGAATTTTGGGGCCGATGGTCGTTGTATTGGTGGACAAAGCCGATAAAGTTATTGGCAAGTACTATATATCTAACAGACTTAAAAATTTTGCGTCGCAGTTTACGCGGTAACTGATAAAGGATAAACAAGAACGGCTGCTTCGAACTTCGAGGGACAACTGCCCTGTCAGCATGAACGAGACTTCAAGAAGGCGTCACAAGTTATCCTGCTCAGACGTTGAAGCCTGAAGGGGGAGAATGTGACAGGAGACCTGAGAACAATTTAAACTCAACGTCTCGCAGCATAATTTCACGCGTTAGATAGGGCAACTTAGCGTTAGGCCAATAAGATTTCTACCGAACAAACCTCGATGACTGTGCCGGTGACTATCTAACGGCCAATGAGCGTCGGCCTTACTGTAACGGCTTCCCCCTTGCTCTCCCGGACCGCAAGGGGTTGCCGGCGAAAGCGGAGCGACACACTCTACGTCTGAACGTCGTGCGAACAAGTCATATAGTCGAATACGGACTTTGTATAGCGAAATAGGCTACTGATACCAGGAGGCACGACGTGGAACTGTTTAGCTGCTTTTGTAAGACACGGAATCAGGATAATGGAATGATATTCAGGCAATGGAATCACAGGTCATATTTGACCATTAATAATACGAGAATGATCTAATTTCAAGGAGCAAGCAAGTAAGAATTAACTAATTTATTTGGTTCAACCGGGAACGTAAGTTAATGAATTTTCAATTATCTAAGTAAGGTAATGGGTCCTTCCAACTCCCACCCCTGAGTCCATTTAATTATAACATGTAATTACGTTACTAATTTTCGTTAAATTAGTTGGCGCCCATCTTAGTCATTAATAAGGAGGTCATTAATATAGCAAATGATGATTGCTGGAGATGATTCCTGATTAGACTCCACCCTGTCTCCGTAGAAGCATAATCTACGGCCGGCAGGAAATCTGATGCTACTTTAAATAAAACATTGAATTTTGTGAGCCCTAACGGTAATGGACCCGACCGCGTTAGGTGTTGGCTCTATTCTTCTAAATTAATAACGAACCATTTGTGTAATTTAACATAAGCTATTAGTAAAGAATAGATCCTGTCTCAAAGCATAGGTAATATAATATGGCGGATAATGATCACAATGTCACCGATAAAGCTGGTCAAGTGAGCCGGAGGGTCGGAGTTCAAACCCGACCAAAAATTGTCGGTTTTTATTCCATTCCCGCAGGGGGAATTGATCCGCGCAATTCCTTGGGCCCAACGCACCCACGGATCGACCCGAGTTCCCGACACCGCGGACATACACACACAATTACACATACGCACATACACATACACATACATTTCCGAGTTTGAAGAGAAGTAGAAGAAGGTTTTTATTCGATTGCCACCTCTCAGAAGTAGGGACTCATCGAGAGTATCGTGGCTAGCTCTCAATATTTAGAGAGGGTTCCCCAAGTTGGGGGTTAAGGAGGTTCGATGGCTACAAGAAAATGCAGCCAGTTTCATGAAATTTTAATATGTTATTCTGGAATGCAAAATAGAATTATGTAAATTTTTGGGGAATTTTTCTGGAGATACCGCTTTTTTTATATCTACCACGGTAGATGGCCAAAAGCCTTTTAGCTTTTTTGCTTGATTATTATCTTGTAACCACACGTGTTGCAAGCTTTTGTCTACGGTGTTTCTCTTTCTCTGTTTAACTTGCAGAAGATTATTGTTTCGTTCTTCAATTGGACTTTTCGCTTGGCAGGAAAACGTAGTTCATGGATGACCTACATATAACAAATAATAAAAACACAGAAAAAAAATCACCATTCCTAAAATAAAAAAAATAAAAAACATATTTTTAATTAACATTTTTTTTTATACAAATAAAGAATATAAAAATGTTGCGCCGATCGACGACGAGTGCCGACCAGTGCCGACGAAGCCAGCGCGGCGACTGCCGCTTACAGCAAGCAGCAGCACAGCGCAACAAGCGAGCAGCCATGTGTTTCTTTGGTTTTTTTTGAAACTGTGAATATATAATATCGTTATTAATAAATAGATAAAAAATAACTACGCTCGTGTAATTAACTATTAAATAGAGAACAAAGGCCAATAAACGAGCATTAAAACCATATAATTAGTATATATACAAAGTATGCATGACGGGACGTTTCGACCGCACAGGGTCTTCTTCAGCCGTTATAAATTAAATACAATTGATTCGTCGTGTTACAAAATAAAAAATAAAAAATACAAATAAATTTTTAAGCCTACGAGCCACATCACCATTCAATTGTCTAGCGAATACAAACTGAGTTTATGTCGATGCATCTGCGAAGTCAGAGTCAGATGAAATGTAGTCAGTGAGATTACGTAATTAATTCTTCGTTCGGAGGCGAGAATAAATCGGGTCCATTCCATAATTGTTCTTGGAATGTGTGATGTCGGAATGTAAAAAAGGTTTCTCTGTAAAGATCGTGTACACTGAGGTGATTGTCGCAAAGATAAAACTGTTGAAACTTACATGTATTCGTCAGGACGTGGGGTGTGCTATGTAATGCTCTTTCTCGTTTCGCGGATGTCAAACGACTGTGCGGATTGTCGCGCCGATCGAAGTTATAAACAAATGTAACCGAACGTTCTTCGGAACAGATAACGATGTAAACGAACGTTCTTTAAAACTTGTGATTGGCTAATTCGTCAAGTATGCTAAAATATGAATCGTCAAGAAATTCTGTGTCCGTATTAGAATTGATCCCGTTTTTTTGTTCTTTAATATATAGCATTTCTGAAATGAGTCTTTTATGGAAATTAGGTTCGGAATCGAGTATCGATGTATTATCCCAATCAAAAGTGTGATTAAATTTTGTGATATGTTCAGAAATCACTGAATGTCTTGACGGGTCAGCTGTGATGTTTCTCTTATGTTCGTTTAGTCTGGTTTTCAATTGCCGTTTCGTTTGTCCTACGTACGAGGCACTACAATCTTTGCACGAAATTTTATAAATTACATTGTTGTTGTTTCATTGTTGTTTGAATGGTGATGTGGCTCGTAGGCTTAAAAATTTATTTGTATTTTTTATTTTTATTTTGTAACACGACGAATCAATTGTATTTAATTTATAACGGCTGAAGAAGACCCTGTGCGGTCGAAACGTCCCGTCATGCATACTTTGTATATATACTAATTATATGGTTTTAATGCTCGTTTATTGGCCTTTGTTCTCTATTTATCGTTATTAAACCTGATGTCGGAAACTCGAGTCTGATATAACACACGTACCTTGGCCATGAAGTCGGCTTTTACATATAACAAATGAAAAAACAATAAAACAAAAAAATACCATTGCTAATAACGAAACGTAAAAAAAAACATTTTCACTATTTTCAAACATATTTTAAAATATTTATTTTTAAAAATTTATTGGCCAGATATTGGCGGAAACATAAAACCGACGCTGACCCGACGAAATCACAGCGGCGACTGCCGCTTACGCCTTACTGCAAGCAGCAGCACAGTGCTGAGCGCACACAAGCGAGCAGCCATGTACGTGTGCGGCGGCTGTGCGCTCGGCGTTCGGCCAGCTTCGAGCGGCCGAAGAGCGCAGACATACATCTGCCGTCTCTTTCTTGCTCGAGTTAGCGTCGCCAGCCACGAGAATCGCAAAATCCTGTCGTACTCGGCTCGCGCGTCTTACTCGCGTCCTCGCGTGTCCCTTTCTGCACTAGGCGCGAGACATTATCGTGTCTCTTGATTATATCACAATTAAGGAGGTTCGATAGCTACAAGAAAATGCAGCCAGTTTCATAAAATTTTAATATGTTATTCTGGAACGCAAAATAGAATTATGTGAATTTTTGGGAAATTTTTCTGGAGACACCGCTTTTTTTATATCTATCACGGTAGATGGCCAAAATCTTTTTAGCCTTTTTACTTGATTATCTTGTAACCACACGTGTTGCAAGCTTCTGTCTACGGTGTATCTCTTTCTCTGCTTAACTTGCAGAAGATTATTGATTAAATCAGTGTTTAAGTAATTAATCGATCGTGTACTGTTGATTCTATCGAGATTTGTTGATTCCTTAATGACTCGTCAATGCCATTTGGATACGCTGATAGAGTAATAGTAGTTTCTTGATCTTTAATCGGAGTAAAACAGTATAATATGTTCCACAATAAATATAGTCAGGTTCCCAGTTATTGTTTTGCTGCCGTTTCCGGCATTCTTCGATTTCGTGACCGGGGTTTTTGCAATATCGGCATCATTTGGTCGAGGTGTTAGGGGGACTTCGCTTTCGGTCATCTCGATCGGGTGGTTCGAGTGGATCGGACGCATGTCCCGGGGTTGATCCGCTCGCGATGCGTTTGTCTGTCGCGAAAAGATTCGCGGGTTTCCCGAGTCAGGTTTCCGGTCACTGTTTTACTGCCGTTTCGCCGGCATTCGATTTCGTGACCGGAGTTTTTGCAATACCGGCATCATTTGGTCGAGGTGTTAGGTGGACTTCGCTTTCGGTCATCTCGATCGGGTGGATCGAGTGGATCGGACGCATGTCCCGGGGTGGATCCGCTTGCGATGCGTTCATCTGTCGCGAAGGGATTCGCGGGTTTTCAGAGTCAGGTTCCCGGTCACTGTTTTACTGCCGTTTCCGGCATTCTTCGATTTCGTGACCGGGGTTTTTGCAATATTGGCATCATTTGGTCGAGGTGTTAGGGGGACTTTGCTTTCGGTCATCTCGATCAGGTGAATCAAGTGGATCGGACGCATGTCCCGGGGTTGATCCGCTTGCGATGCATTTGTCTGTCGCGAAGGGATTTGCGAGTTTCCCGAGTCAGGTTCTCGGTTATTGTTTTACTGCCGTTTCCGGCATTCTTCGATTTCGCGGCCGGGGTTTTTGCACTACCGGCATTAATTGGTCAAGGTGTTAGGGGGACTTCGCTTTCGGTCATCTCGATCGGGTGGATCGAGTAAATCGGACGCATGTCCCGGGGTGGATCCGCTCGCGGTGTGTCCGTCTGTCGCGAGGGAATTCGCGGATATCTCGAGTCAGGTTTCCGGTTAATGTTTTACTGCCGTTTCCGGCATTCTTCGATTTCGAGGCCGGAGTTTTTGCAATACCGGCATTATTTGGTCGAGGTGTTAGGGGGACGTCGCTTTCGGTCATCTCGATCGGGTGGATCGAGTGGATCGGACGCATGTCCCGGGGTGGATCCGCTCGCGATGCGTTTGTCTGTCGCGAAGGGATTTGCGGGTTTCCCGAGTCAGGTTCCCGGTCACTGTTTTACTGCCGTTTCGCCGGCATTCGATTTCGTGGCAGGAGTTTTTGCAATACCGGCATTATTTGGTCGAGGTGTTAGGGAGACTTCGCTTTCGGTCATCTCGATCGGGTGGATCGAGTAAATCGGACGCATGTCCCGGGGTGGATCCGCTCGCGGTGTGTCCGTCTGTCGCGAGGGAATTCGCGGATATCTCGAGTCAGGTTTCTGGTTAATGTTTTACTGCCGTTTCCGGCATTCTTCGATTTCGAGGCCGGAGTTTTTGCAATACCGGCATTATTTGGTCGAAGTGTTAGGGGGACTTCGCTTTCGGTCATCTCGATCGGGTGGATCGAGTGAATCGGACACATGTCCCGCACGGAAAAAAACAAGATTTGCTGCGTCAACAGAAAACCTTGCTAACCTAGCAAATCCATAGCCGTAATATACTGACAGCCAGTTTGCTATGTTACAGTAACTAAGTCACAGAGCTGCATAAAATTTGTGATTATACCTAATAAAATTCGATGTTACAGCACGGTAGATTTGTTAGTACAGCAAAGATGATTCTTTACTACAACCAATGGAAAATATAGCTTATTGTTAGTATATGTAACTAATTTTCTTGCTGTTGTATAAAAGAAAATTAGCTCCATTAACAAATTCGATTACAGCTAAATCATTAGTTGCTCCAGCAATAGAAGTTAGGTAAAATAACTATGCTCATTGAAATTTCTGAAATATTTATTCTGTAATTATTTAAACGTTATGAAATAATGCAATATTATGTATTATACATAAATGTTAAAGAAATTTAATATTAATATTAATATTAATATATGCAATTACTAAGTAATTACATATGTAAGTATTAATTACAATAAGAGAACCTTTTAATAAGAGAAAAACTTAAATTGCGTACCATAATAACATAATTTTCATTAAATACATTTGCATTCAAACTTAATGGGAGTGGATCATAAAGATCATCTATGTTAATGTTTTTTTTCGACTCTGAAAATCTTACTTCGTAACCACGAATGTGTTCATTGAATCCTATTGTAATTAAAACTTTACAGTAGAATATCACCGTATATTCACATACAATTATAGCACCAATTGAATCAAATAATGGTCCAGATTCATTTTCGTCAAACAAGAATTAAATTGTCATGAAAACAAGTTTTCTTGTAATTTATCCATTTATGAATTGCCAAATTTAAGCTTATTCTTAATATTATCAGGCAAAGAAGCTAAAATCTGGAGTTTTTCGAGTTGGTCCATTTTTTTTAGAGGTCCAGTTGAAAAAGTCTGAAGTATAAAAGAACTTAAAAATCTGTAACACATGTGCAATTGGTGCTTTACAGCAACTGAATAAGCTTTATTTTTCTTACAGGAATTTGTAAAAGCCGATTTCTTTAAAAACTTGTGTTTTGCTTCGAATTTAAAGCATGAAAATTGACTCACAGGTCCTGATGCTCTCTTCATAAAATGAGGATAGTAACATTCCTATAATCTTACTAAAGTATATTCTTGTGGTTCCTTCCAAAGCAGAATATAGTTTAAAATAATACTTGAATACTTTGCTTATCCGATTGTAAACATTTTAATCGTATTTTCGAAGTTTTCTCCCATAACTGAGTTACTTTCATCCATGGTTTATTATTATTTTGCAACCATAAAATATATTTTTAACAATCAGCGTTATCTAAAAATTTACAAAACAATGATAATTTACAAAATAATGTTAATTTGAAAAATATTTAAAAAGTATGCAAAAATTTATAAAATTTAAGAAATATACCCTCCAAACATCTGTTTCTTCTCTTTCTTTGTCATTCTTTTCTTGCACTTTAATCGCTCCAGCTTTAATTATAAGCTTTTCTTCGTATGGTTTGAAATTTCATTAAAATCTTGCCTCTTCCAATACTTTTTCCTTTTCTATTCTTCTCTCTAATAATCCAAGTGTTCTAAAAATATATAGAAATAATTTAACATATAAATGTTCTACATACAAACATTAATATACCAAATTTTTTTATGATACACATAATTTGTGAATATACAACAGAATTAAATGTATATAATCAAATGTATAAATGATTTTTGTACATATACATATATATTAAATATATTGAATAAGAAAACTTACTTTATCTTCTGTAGGAAATAACTCAATTATTTTCTCCGCAATGAACTGTGCGCGTTCAAAAGTAATTCTGAGACATAACATTAACACTTTTAATAGGACAATCTTACGTGACTAATAAATGTAAATCTAAAAAAATATATCGTACCTTGCATCTAAGTTGTCTTTCAATTCATAATGCACAACAATATCAGCTAGTATATTTCTATATTTTTTGTCTAATTCTCCTTGGAATGCATATGCAGATAACACGGCGTGTCCTTGACTGAATCTTTTAAAATGTATTCTAAATCCTGAAGTAAATCAATCATAATATATTTTTGAACATATTATAAAATGTGATTGAGATTAATAAATGTTCACATATTTACATAATTACTTCCACCAGAATAATTATTTTTTGGCTCTGATTGATCTCCATTTTTTGATGTTGAGGCTTTACTTCCACCAGAATAATTATTTTTTGGCGCTGATTGATCTCCATTTTTTGATGTCGAGGCTCTATGGTTATCACGGACATTCTGTTTTACAACGTTAATGTTTGTGTGTTTTTCCGTCTTCTCTTCTTCCAATATTAATGTTGTATTGTCTGATTCTATATGTCTACTATCCATAAGACTGCATTTCTGCTTTTTTCTTGGTTGTCCTACTTCATCGCATGCTGTTAGTAGTTCAACTGTTGAAATTAAATTATTATTTAGTAAAACATACAAGAATAAATTTTAGTAAAAATATAATAATAATTGTGAAAATAATAGTACAATTGTATCATTTTCAGTAAACACCGAATATAACATAAATGTAATGTCATATAACATATATATGTTATAGAGCATTACATCTATATGTTATATTCGGTGTTTGCTGGGTTGTAACAATAATAACTAAAGTTCTACCTTGCTTCTCACTTTCAATGGCAAATACTTTCACATCAGAATACAAATTGTAATTTTCTTTTAATGATTGTTCAACATTTATATATCGAACATTTTCAGTAGTACTCCCATTATTATCGTTGTGCTGGACATGAAGCACATTTTGCTCATGTATTTTTTGCAAACTTTCAGTGTGCTGTAATGAAAAGTATGATTTAATATTTAAAATTTCTTAATACTTCAGATATTATAATTAATGACATGTACACTTTCTTACTTCAGTTTTTCTACTCAAAAATTCCTTTAATTTCTCTCGAAATAAAACTTGCATACCAATTCTTGGTATTAATTATTTTATATCATTATCGTTCAAGTACTGTAAAATATTTGGAGTAATGTCATTTCCTGCATAATTATTAATTATATATTATCACAGTTTTAACATAATCTGGTAATTAATTTTTCATTTTTACAAATTATTCGAAACAATTATCTTATTAGCAATGAAAAGGCTTAATGAGTGACAGTTATACCCTGATAGAAAAGTGTGCAGTTTGCGTGGACAGACGTCCAGTTATTATATTATCTAATATTATAATGTATTTTAATTAAAATGTAAAATACTACATAGAAACTGAACAAGAACTAAACATAATTTTATTCAATGGTTGAAGCAGTGGGGTATATGCAATGTTCAGTTACTAGACAAATTCACAAATCTAGCATAACTGTCCACTAACTGCTCGAAAACTGCATTAAATTTCTACCAAGGATAAATATTCTTTTACTGAAAAATCATGCTATCTCTAATAGACAAACATATAAAAAGTATTTGGTATTTTAGAATTTTACAAGAATTAGTTCTATTTACCTTCGAATTTCTGAATAATTTCCTCCGTGATGTTCCACTCCTCAAGCAATTTTCGTATTGCAGACATTGTTTAATACTATATTAATAATAGCAAGGATGTATACTACGTAAATAATGTCGTAGCCAGGCGAGTTCCACATGAACAGAATCGTAGCCGGGCAGTATAGCACGTGAACACGATCGTAGCTGCAAGGCCAAATGCAGTACGTGAAGAGTGTACTGCTGGGGCTGAATTGTAAGGTCTATGTCACAAAATATAATTCACTGTACTGGATTACACTGGGCACTCAACGTTTTCTACCGCACGCGCGGCGTTAGGTTAGCTGCGTGTTCCGAGTCCCGCGCGATTCCCGAGTCAACGCGATCGCCAAAACAATTGACGCTCACTGTTACTGCAATGCGCGCGAACAGTGCCTAATGGCTCCTGCATACAGGACGCGGAAACTCTTATTGTCGCGCGGCAAGAATCGACGCGGTAGTCAATAAATGTGCTGTTTTTCCGTAAAAACCAGAAGCATAATGATGACGACTAGCGCTAACTGCGCACCGCATTTAGCGAAAGTGATTTGTTGCAGTAACTAAGATAATTTCAACAAAAATAAATTTGCTCTATTAACAAGTTGATGATTGCTTTCACACACAATTTCTTTGCTGCACTAGCAAATCTGCTTATTTAAAACGTCTAATTTTTTCCAGCAAGCTATAGATTTGTTGAATCAACTAAACCATTTTTTTCCGTGCGGGGTGGATCCGCTCGCGGTGCGTTCGTTTGTCGCGAAGGGATTCGCGGGTTTCCCGAGTTAGGTTCCCGGTCACTGTTTTACTGCCGTTTCGCCGGCATTCGATTTCGTGGCCGGAGTTTTTGCAATACCGGCATCATTTGGTCGAGGTGTTAGGGGGACTTCACTTTCGGTCATCTCGATCGGGTGGATCGAGTGGATCGGACGCATGTCCCGGGGTGGATCCGCTCGCGTTTGTCTGTCGCGAAGGGATTCGCGAGTTTCCGGAGTCTGGTTCCCGGTCACTGTTTTACTGCCGTTTCCGGCATTCTTCGATTTCATGGCCGGAGTTTTTGCAATACCGGCATCATTTGGTCGAGGTGTTAGGGGGACTTCACTTTCGGTCATCTCGATCGGGTGGATCGAGTGGATCGGACGCATGTCCCGGTGGATCCGCTCGCGGTGCGTTCGTTTGTCGCGAAGGGATTCGCGGGTTTCCCGAGTCAGGTTCCCGGTCACTGTTTTACTGCCGTTTCGCCGGCATTCGATTTCGTGGCCGGAGTTTTTGCAATACCGGCATCATTTGGTCGAGGTGTTAGGGGGACTTTGCTTTCGGTCATCTCGATCGAGTGGATCGAGTGGATTGGACGAATGTCCCGGAGTGGATCCGCTCGCGTTCGTCTGTCGCGAGGGGATTTGCGGGTCTTTTACCGCAGAACCTAGATGTTTATTTAGGCTGCGCTCGTTTCTATTCGGGTTGTCGTATCTTTGCACTAACTCGTTCCTTTTTTAGAGCAATGAAGAAAATCACATAGATGTGAATGCTGCTGCTCTAGAGAGGCTGTTTTTATGGTTTAAAAATGCCTTTTCAGCTTCTCTTTCTGTGGTCCAAGAGACTGGTGTCTTGCATTTTGAATTCGCGGTGTTGTTTCATAGGTTTGCGGTCTTTCCACTTTCTTCGGTAGTGGGGAGTCATAGTAATGGGACACCCACGGATCGACCTGAGTTCCCAACACCGCGAATATACACACACAATTACACATACGCACATACACATACACATACATTTCCGAGTTTGAAGAGAAGTAGAAGAAGGTTTTTATTCAATCGCCACCTCTCAGAAGCAGAGACTCGAGAGTATCGTGGCTAGTCATACTATTATATAAAACCCGACTGTTTGTCTGTCTGTTTGTCCGTCTGTCCGCGAACTACTCATTCGTTAGTGCACCGAATTTTTTGCCTCTCAAACGCAACACAAAGAGAATCAAACTTTTCTTTAACGTTTTTATACTTTTCTTTGTATAACTGTAAGTAATCCTTTTCAATCTGTAATAAAACGTTGATTTAAAGATTGGAATTAATTTTATAATAATGTAGAGTTTAATGTAAACATTATATTATTCTAGGTTTAACAACATATGCACAAAATTATAGAAAATTATAGGAGAAAAATTCAAGTATTCGTATAAAACGTTACAACACAAAAATGTTATAAGTACAAAAAAAATTTTATTATATATTTTCTAGTGCAATTTATAACTTTGTGTAATTTATAACCTTTTCAAAAAAATTACTTTACTGTTTTACTGTTTTACTTTACTAAATAAAATGTCTTTTACCTTGTATTCCATTGCAACTTCGATCAAGAGACGGTAGTGTCTCGCGCCAAGTACGACAATGCACTGCACTATCATTATACACTTATCATTATTATTATTCTACCACAATTTATATATAGCAACAACAAAACTTATGAAAAATATTGTTATTGCGACACATAACAATACTAAAGCAAATATGCTCATGATATCCATCGCGACTATGCTGGACTATGCCGGCGCCGCTAACTGCCGAGTGCCGGCAGCAGAGCAAATCTAGAGACCATCCGACTCGTAAATCGAGTGGTGAGTATACTACGCGCGTTCGGCGGTCCGTCTTCGAACTTCGGCTAGCTTCGGAATACTAGACGAGGACAGTCACATTATGTTTTGTCTCCTTCTCGCGCGCTGAATTTTTCCGTACTACCAGTCAGTCTGTAAACAGCGAGAAATCTCTCGTGAACGCGAGGGGAGGATTTTTTCGGCGGTGCAGGTGCGACGCGATGAAATGCCCTCGTCTAGTTTAGACTTCTGTTACATATACATAAACGGCATCTCCGTTTGCAAATTAACAACAAAGAATTATTATTTAAATCGGGTATAAAATGCGATTAATAATATCTTCTTGCACTTTAATCAATCGTTCAATAGTGTGATCTAGAATTGTTTGCAATTTTATTTCTGCAAATAATGTTGTGGCGGATAACACAATTTTATCGTCTGAATTATAATATAATATGGCGGATAATGATCATAATGTCACCAATAAAGCTGGTCAACTGAGCCGGAGGGTCCGAGTTCAAACCCGACCAAAAATTGTCGGTTTTTATTCCATTCCCGCAGGGGGAATTGATCCGCGCAATTCCTTGGGCCCAACGCACCCACGGATCGACCCGAGTTCCCGACACCGCGGACATACACACACAATTACACATACGCACATACACATACACATACACATACATTTCCGAGTTTGAAGAGAAGTAGAAGAAGGTTTTTATTCAGTCGCCACCTCTCAGAGGCAGGGACTCATCGAGAGTATCGTGGCTAGCTCTCAATATTTAGAGAGGGTTCCCCAAGTTGGGGGTTAAGGAGGTTCGATGGCTACAAGAAAATGCAGCCAGTTTCATGAAATTTTAATATGTTATTCTGGAATGCAAATTAGAATTATGTGAATTTTTGGGGAATTTTTCTGGAGACACCGCTTTTTTTATATCTACCACAGCAGATGGCCAAAAGCCTTTGCTTTTTTTGCTTGATTATCTTGTAACCACGCGTGTTGCAAGCTTCTGTCTACAGTGTTTCTCTTTCTCTGTTTAACTTGCAGAAGATTATTGTTTCGTTCTTCAATTGGACTTTTCGCTTGGCGGGAAAACGTAGTTCATGGATGACCTACATATAACAAATAATAAAAACAAAAAAATAAAATGTTAAACAAATATTTCCAATGTTTAAATAAATATTTGCAAGTATAAAATAAATTCTTTACTTACAGATCAGCGACTTCATCTCTTGGCGTTTTTTTCTGCTCCGTTGATTGCACTTGTTGTTTTTTTTACATATAAATAAGAAAAGCGCAACAAAAAAAATTAACATTCCTATAATAAAAAAAGTAAAAAATAGATTTTTAATTAACATTATTTTTATTATTATTTTAACTAATAAAGAATAAAAGTTGCGCCGATCGACGCCGAGTGCCGACCAGTGCCGATGAAGCCAGTGCGGCGACTGCCGCTTACAGCAAGCAGCAGCACAGCGCACACAAGCGAGCAGCCATGTGAGACATGTACATGTGCGGCGGCTGTGCGCTCGGCGTTCGGCCAGCTTCGAGCGGCCGAAGAGCGCAGACATACATCTGCCGTCTCTTTCTTGCTCGAGTTAGCGTCGCCAGCCACGAGAATCGCAAAATCCTGTCGTACTCGGCTCGCGCGTCTTACTCGCGTCCTCGCGTGTCCCTTTCTGCACTAGGCGCGAGACATTATCGTGTCTCTTGATTATATCACAATTAAGGAGGTTCGATGGCTACAAGAAAATGCAGCCAGTTTCATGAAATTTTAATATGTTATTCTGGATTGCAAAATAGAATTATGTGAATTTTTAGGGAATTTTTCTGGAGACACCGCTTTTTTTATATCTACCACGTTAGATGGCCAAAGGCTTTTTAGCCTTTTTACTTGATTATCTTGTAACCACACGTGTTGCAAGTTTCTGTCTACGGTGTATCTCTTTCTCTGCTTAACTTGCAGAAGATTATTGATTAAATCAGTGTTTAAGTAATTAATCGATCGTGTACTGTTGATTCTATCGAGATTTGTTGATTCCTTAATGACTCGTCAATGCCATTTAGATACGCTGATAGAGTGATAGTAGTTTCTTGATCTTTAATCGGAGTAAAACAGTATAATTCTTTCTTCGGCTTAGGCGTTTTGGTCTTCGCCGCTGGTGCCTTGACGGCTTTCTTAGCCTTGGATGGTGACTTGGGCTCCGCGGCAGCCTTGCCCTTCTTCACGGCGGCGGTTTTAGCGGCGGCGGCGGTCTTGGGAGCTGCCTTCTTCGGGCTTTCCGCGGCCTTCTTGGCGGTAGTTTTCTTCGCAGCGGCCGCCGGTTTCCGCACAATCGCGGTCTTCTCCCGCGCGTCCTTCTTGGTCCCCGCTTTCCACGTGTCCGAGTGAACGAGCGAGGCGCGTTGCGCCTTCCCCTTGGCTTTGTCCTTCGGCTTGTCGGTCGACAGCTTGAACGAGCCGGTGGCGCCCTTGCCCTTGGTCTGCACGACAGCACCGGCGGACACGGCGGTCTTCAGGTAACGCTTGATGAACGGCGCGACCTTCTCGCCGTCTATCTTGTAGGTCGACACGACGTACTTCTTGATCGCCTGGAAGGACGAGCCCTTGCGATCCTTGAGCTCCTTAATGGCCGCAGTCACCATCTCGGAGGTCGGTGGCCGCGCCGAGACCTTCTTCTGCTGCGCCTTCGCCTTGCTCTTGCTGGCCTTCTTCGCGGGAGCGGTATTGCTCTCCGCCGCATCGACGGCCGCGTTTCCACTGACCTTGTCCTCCATGTCTATTGTCTCTTCCGATTTTCCTCAACGAGAGTTACGTTTTGCGATTAAAACGATCGTCACGGTTATATCCTACGGGATGCAGAATAGTCAAAGTTTGTCCATGCCTGAAGTGTCCACAGGTGTGGACTCGGTTGAGGTTGTGTAATATGTTCCACAATAAATATTCCCGAGTCAGGTTCCCAGTTATTGTTTTGCTGCCGTTTCCGGCATTCTTCGATTTCGTGACCGGGGTTTTTGCAATATCGGCATCATTTGGTCGAGGTGTTAGGGAGACTTCGCTTTCGGTCATCTCGATCGGGTGGATCGAGTGGATCGGACGCATGTCCCGGGGTGGATCCGCTCGCGGTGCGTTCGTTTGTCGCGAAGGGATTCGCGGGTTTCCCGAGTCAGGTTTCCGGTCACTGTTTTACTGCCGTTTCGCCGGCATTCGATTTCGTGGCCGGAGTTTTTGCAATACCGGCATTATTTGGTCGAGGTGTTAGGGACACTTTGCTTTCGGTCATCTCGATCGGGTGGATCGAGTGGATCGGACGCATGTCCCAGGGTTGATCCGCTCGCGATGCGTTTGTCTGTCGCGAAGGGATTCGCGGGTTTCCCGAGTCAGGTTTCCGGTTAATGTTTTACTGCCGTTTCCGGCATTCTTCGATTTCGAGGCCGGAGTTTTTGCAATACCGGCATTATTTGGTCGAGGAGTTAGGGGGACTTCGCTTTCGGTCATCTCGATCGGGTGGATCGAGTAAATCGGACGCATGTCCCGGGGTGGATCCGCTCGCGGTGTGTCCGTCTGTCGCGAGGGAATTCGCGGATATCTCGAGTCAGGTTTCCGGTTAATGTTTTACTGCCATTTCCGGCATTTTTCGATTTCGCGGCCGGGGTTTTTGCACTACCGGCATTAATTGGTCGAGGTGTTAGGGGGACTTCGCTTTCGGTCATCTCGATCGGGTGGATCGAGTAAATCGGACGCATGTCCCGGGGTGGATCCGCTCGCGGTGTGTCCGTCTGTCGCGAGGGAATTCGCGGATATCTCGATTCAGGTTTCCGGTTAATGTTTTACTGCCGTTTCCGGCATTCTTCGATTTCGAGGCCGGAGTTTTTGCAATACCGGCATTATTTGGTCGAGGTGTTAGGGTGTGACAGGAGACCTGAGAACAATTTAAACTCAACGTCTCGCAGCATAATTTCTCGCGTTAGATAGGGCAACTTAGCGTTAGGCCAATAAGATTTCTACCGAACAAACCTCGATGACTGTGCCGGTGACTATCTAACGGCCAATGAGCGTCGGCCTTACTGTAACGGCTTCCCCCTTGCTCTCCCGGACCGCAAGGGGTTGCCGGCGAAAGCGGAGCGACACACTCTACGTCTGAACGTCGTGCGAACAAGTCATATAGTCGAATACGGACTTTGTATAGCGAAATAGGCTACTGATACCAGGAGGCACGGCGTGGAACTGTTTAGCTGCCTTTGTAAGACACGGAATCAGGATAATGGAATGATATTCAGGCAATGGAATCACAGGTCATATTTGACCATTAATAAAACGAGAATGATCTAATTTCAAGGAGCAAGCAAGTAAGAATTAACTAATTTATTTGGTTCAACCGGGAACGTAAGTTAATGAATTTTCAATTATCTAAGTAAGGTAATGGGTCCTTCCAACTCCCACCCCTGAGTCCATTTAATTATAACATGTAATTACGTTACTAATTTTCGTTAAATTAGTTGGCGCCCATCTTAGTCATTAATAAGGAGGTTAATAATATAGCAAATGATGATTGCTGGAGATGATTCCTGATTAGACTCCACCCTGTCTCCGTAGAAGCATAATCTACGGCCGACAGGAAATCTGATGCTACTTTAAATAAAACATTAAATTTTGTGAGCCCTAACGGTAATGGACCCGACCGCGTTAGGTGTTGGCTCTATTCTTCTAAATAAATAACGAACCATTTGTGTAATTTAACATAAGCTATTAGTAAAGAATAGATCCTGTCTCAAAGCATAGGTAATATAATATGGCGGATAATGATCATAATGTCACCGATAGCTGGTCAAATAAGCCGGAGGGTCCGAGTTCAAACCCGACCAAAAATTGTCGGTTTTTATTCCATTCCCGCAGGGGGAATTGATCCGCGCAATTCCTTGGGCCCAACGCACCCACGGATCGACCCGAGTTCCCAACACCGCGGATATACACACACAATTACACATACGCACATACACATACACATACATTTCCGAGTTTGAAGAGAAGTAGAAGAAGGTTTTCATTCAATCGCCACCTCTCAGAAGTAGGGACTCATCGAGAGTATCGTGGCTAGCTCTCAATATTTAGAGAGGGTTCCCCAAGTTGGGGGTTAAGGAGGTTCGATGGCTACAAGAAAATGCAGCCAGTTTCATGAAATTTTAATATGTTATTCTGGAATGCAAATTAGAATTATGTGAATTTTTGGGGAATTTTTCTGGAGACACCGCTTTTTTTATATCTACCACAGTAGATGGCCAAAAGCCTTTTAGCTTTTTTGCTTGATTATCTTGTAACCACACGTGTTGCAAGCTTCTGTCTACGGTGTTTCTCTTTCCCTGTTTAACTTGCAGAAGATTATTGTTTCGTTCTTCAATTGGACTTTTCGCTTGGCGGGAAAACGTAGTTCATGGATGACCTACATATAACAAATAATAAAAACAAAAAAATAAAATGTTAAACAAATATTTCCAATGTTTAAATAAATATTTGCAAGTATAAAATAAATTCTTTACTTACAGATCAGCGACTTCATCCCTTGGCGTTCTTTTACATCTGCTCCGTTGATTGCACTCGTTTTTTGTTACACATAAATAAGAAAAACACAAAAAAAAATCACCATTCCTAAAATAAAAAAAGTAAAAAATATATTTTTAATTAACATTTTATTTTAAAGAAATAAACAAATAAAAAATATAGAAATGAATAAAGAATATAGAATGTGAAATTGTGCACCGATCGACGACGAGCGACGTCCAGTGCCGACGAAGCTAGCGCGGCGACTGCCGCTTCCAGCAAGCAGCAGCACAGCGCACACAAGCGAGCAGCCATGTGAGCCATGTACATGTGCGGCGGCTGTGCGCTCGGCGTTCGGCCAGCTTCGAGCGGCCGAAGAGCGCAGACATACATCTGCCGTCTCTTTCTTGCTCGAGTTAGCGTCGCCAGCCACGAGAATCGCAAAATCCTGTCGTACTCGGCTCGCGCGTCTTACTCGCGTCCTCGCGTGTCCCTTTCTGCACTAGGCGCGAGACATTATCGTGTCTCTTGATTATATCACAATTAAGGAGGTTCGATGGCTACAAGAAAATGCAGCCAGTTTCATGAAATTTTAATATGTTATTCTGGATTGCAAAATAGAATTATGTGAATTTTTAGGGAATTTTTCTGGAGACACCGCTTTTTTTATATCTACCACGTTAGATGGCCAAAGGCTTTTTAGCCTTTTTACTTGATTATCTTGTAACCACACGTGTTGCAAGTTTCTGTCTACGGTGTATCTCTTTCTCTGCTTAACTTGCACAAGATTATAGATTAAATCAGTGTTTAAGTATCTAATCGATCGTGTACTGCTGAGTAAGCGATTAGATGTATTAAATTTAAATTGTAAAGAAAAGTCGGTTTCGACGCGGAGTAATTTTTCCAAGCCGGAACGGCTGAGAGAGTCTTTTTCAGCCTGTCGCTTAAGCGGCAGCCTTGTTGTCTTTTTGCCCTCCAATTTGGAGGGGTGTCCAGTCACATGCTTTTCTGGAAACACCACGGTAGATGGCCAAACGCTTTTTAGCCTTTTTACTTGATTATCTTGTAACCACACGTGTTGCAAGCTTCTGTCTACGGTGTATCTTTTTCTCTGCTTAACTTGCAGAAGATTATAGATTAAATCAGTGTTTAAGTATCTAATCGATCGTGTACTGTTGAGTAAGTGTTTAGATGTATTAAATTTAAATTGTAAAGAAAAATCGGTTTCGACGCGGGGTAATTTTTCCAAGCCGGAATGGCTGAGAGAGTCTTCTTCAGTCTGTCGCGTAAGCGGCAGCCTTGTTGTCTTTTTGCTCTCCAATTTTGAGGGGTGTACAGTCACATGCTTTTCTGGAGACACCACGGTAAATGGCCAAAGGCTTTTTAGCCTTTTTGCTTGATTATATTGTAACCACACGTGTTGCAAGCTTCTGTCTACGATGTATCTTTTTCTCTGCTTAACTTGCAGAAGATTATTGATTAAATCAGTGTTTAAGTATCTAATCGATCGTGTACTGTTGAGTAAGCGATTATTAGATGTATTAAATTTAAATTGTAAAGAAGAGTCGGTTTCGACGCGGGGTAATTTTTCCAAGCCGGAATGGCTGAGAGAGTCTTCTTCAGTCTGTCGCGTAAGCGGCAGCCTTGTTGTCTTTTTGCTCTCCAATTTTGAGGGGTGTACAGTCACATGCTTTTCTGGAGGCACCACGGTAGATGGCCAAAGGCTTTTTAGCCTTTTTACTTGATTATCTTGTAACCACACGTGTTGCAAGCTTCTGTCTGCGATGTATCTCTTTCTCTGCTTAACTTGCAGAAGATTATTGATTAAATCAGTGTTTAAGTATCTAATCAGTGTATCTAAACAGTTTCTGTCTGCGAAGATATATTGATAAACTTATATTTTGCAAAGTGCAACATTATTTTATATCCTATTTAGAAAAAACTTAGTATAATTTACGAGTATAAAATATTATTAACATTTTATGTTTAATAGAATTTTGCAAATTTGTTATAGAAATCTTAAAAATATAAACTATAAATAAATTATAATGAAATAGAAATAAGAGATAAATGTTATGTAAATTCCACAAGAGTCACAATATATTGGAAATATGATATTTATTGTAATTTGTGAACTGGTATAAGATGTAATAGTTATATTTTCAAACGAATATTTTTTTTATATTTTTGATTGGAAATAATACATATAAATTAATAATAAAAGAGAAAGTGTACTTACGTCAAAATCAGCAGTACATTTTACAAGGTCTGGAGGATGGCCGGCGTATAACTTCAAAGATTGCAAACCCTTTAAATAAATAGGCAGGAAATAGTAGACTATCGTACGACATATAAGGTTCATCGTCTTGTTTCACGAGTTTCGTTTCTGTTCTTTCCTCTTTCTTCCTCTCGTAAGGAACACTGTTTGCAAGCTTTTGCGGCATTTTAATAACACAATTTTTTCGTCTGAATTATAATATAATATGGCGGATAATGATCATAATGTCACCGATAAAGCTGGTCAAGTGAGCCGAGGGTCCGAGTTCAAACCCGACCAAAAATTGTCGGTTTTTATTCCATTCCCGCAGGGGGAATTGATCCGCGCAATTCCTTGGGCCCAACGCACCCACGGATCGACCCGAGTTCCCAACACCGCGGATATACACACACAATTACACATACGCACATACACATACACATACATTTCCGAGTTTGAAGAGAAGTAGAAGAAGGTTTTCATTCAATCGCCACCTCTCAGAAGTAGGGACTCATCGAGAGTATCGTGGCTAGCTCTCAATATTTAGAGAGGGTTCCCCAAGTTGGGGGTTAAGGAGGTTCGATGGCTACAAGAAAATGCAGCCAGTTTCATGAAATTTTAATATGTTTTTCTGGAATGCAAATTAGAATTATGTGAATTTTTGGGGAATTTTTCTGGAGACACCGCTTTTTTTATATCTACCACAGTAGATGGCCAAAAGCCTTTTAGCTTTTTTACTTGATTATCTTATAACCACACGTGTTGCAAGCTTCTGTCTACGGTGTTTCTCTTTCTCTGTTTAACTTGCAGAAGATTATTGTTTCGTTCTTCAATTGGACTTTTCGCTTGGCAGGAAAACGTAGTTCATGGATGACTTACATATAACAAATAATAAAAACACAGAAAAAAAATTATCATTCCTAAAATAAAAAAAGTCAAAAACATATTTTTAATTAACATTTTTTTTTTTACAAATAAAGAATATAAAAATGTTGCGCCGATCGACGACGAGTGCCGACCAGTGCCGACGAAGCCAGCGCGGCGACTGCCGCTTACAGCAAGCAGCAGCACAGCGCACACAAGCGAGCAGCTATGTGTTTCTTTGGTTTTTTTTGAAACTGTGAATATATAATATCGTTATTAAACCTGATGTCGGAAACTCGAGTCTGATATAACACACGTACCTTGGCCATGAAGTCGGCTTTTACATATAACAAATGAAAAAACAATAAAACAAAAAAATACCATTGCTAATAACGAAACGTAAAAAAAAACATTTTCACTATTTTCAAACATATTTTAAAATATTTATTTTTAAAAATTTATTGGCCAGATATTGGCGGAAACATAAAACCGACGCTGACCCGACGAAATCACAGCGGCGACTGCCGCTTACGCCTTACTGCAAGCAGCAGCACAGTGCTGAGCGCACACAAGCGAGCAGCCATGTACGTGTGCGGCGGCTGTGCGCTCGGCGTTCGGCCAGCTTCGAGCGGCCGAAGAGCGCAGACATACATCTGCCGTCTCTTTCTTGCTCGAGCTAGTGTCGCCAGCCACGAGAATCGCTAAATCCTGTCGTACTCGGCTCGCGCGTCTTACTCGCGTCCTCGCGTGTCCCTTTCTGCACTAGGCGCGAGACATTATCGTGTCTCTTGATTATATCACAATTAAGGAGGTTCGATAGCTACAAGAAAATGCAGCCAGTTTCATGAAATTTTAATATGTTATTCTGGAATGCAAAGATGAATTATGTGAATTTTTGGGGAATTTTTCTGAAGACACCGCTTTTTTTATATCTATCACGGTATATGGCCAAAATCTTTTTAGCCTTTTTACTTGATTATCTTGTAACCACACGTGTTGCAAGCTTCTGTCTACGGTGTATCTCTTTCTCTGCTTAACTTGCAGAAGATTATTGATTAAATCAGTGTTTAAGTATCTAATCGATCGTGTACTGCTGAGTAAGCGATTAGATGTATTAAATTTAAATTGTAAAGAAGAGTCGGTTTCGACGCGGGGTAATTTTTCCAAGCCGGAATGGCTGAGAGAGTCTTTTTCAGCCTGTCGCTTAAGCGGCAGCCTTGTTGTCTTTTTGCCCTCCAATTTGGAGGGGTGTCCAGTCACATGCTTTTCTGGAGACACCGCTTTTTTTATACCTACCACGGTAGATGGCCAAAGGCTTTTTAGCCTTTTTGCTTGATTATCTTGTAACCACACGAGTTGCAAGCTTCTGTCTACGGTGTATCTCTTTCTCTGCTTAACTTGCAGAAGATTATTGATTAAATCAGTGTTTAAGTATCTAATCGATCGTGTACTGCTGAGTAAGCGATTAGATGTATTAAATTTAAATTGTAAAGAAGAGTCGGTTTCGACGCGGGGTAATTTTTCCAAGCCGGAATGGCTGAGAGAGTCTTTTTCAGCCTGTCGCTTAAGCGGCAGCCTTGTTGTCTTTTTGCCCTCCAATTTGGAGGGGTGTCCAGTCACATGCTTTTCTGGAGACACCGCTTTTTTTATACCTACCACGGTAGATGGCCAAAGGCTTTTTAGCCTTTTTGCTTGATTATCTTGTAACCACACGAGTTGCAAGCTTCTGTCTACGGTGTATCTCTTTCTCTGCTTAACTTGCAGAAGATTATTGATTAAATCAGTGTTTAAGTATCTAATCGATCGTGTACTGCTGAGTAAGCGATTAGATGTATTAAATTTAAATTGTAAAGAAGAGTCGGTTTCGACGCGGGGTAATTTTTCCAAGCCGGAATGGCTGAGAGAGTCTTTTTCAGCCTGTCGCTTAAGCGGCAGCCTTGTTGTCTTTTTGCCCTCCAATTTGGAGGGGTGTCCAGTCACATGCTTTTCTGGAGACACCGCTTTTTTTATACCTACCACGGTAGATGGCCAAAGGCTTTTTAGCCTTTTTACTTGATAATCTTGTAACCACACGTGTTGCAAGTTTCTGTCTACGGTGTATCTCTTTCTCTGCTTAACTTGCAGAAGATTATTGATTAAATCAGTGTTTAAGTATCTAATCGATCGTGTACTGCTGAGTAAGCGATTAGATGTATTAAATTTAAATTGTAAAGAAGAGTCGGTTTCGACACGGGATAATTTTTCCAAGCCGGAACGGCTGAGAGAGTCTTTTTCAGCCTGTCGCTTAAGCGGCAGCCTTGTTGTCTTTTTGCCCTCCAATTTGGAGGGGTGTCCAGTCACATGCTTTTCTGGAGACACCGCTTTTTATTATATCTACCACGGTAGATGGCCAAAGGCTTTTCAGCCTTTTTACTTGATTATCTTGTAACCACGTGTTACAAGCTTCTACGGTGTAGCTGGTCTACGGTGTTTCTCTTTCTCTGCTTAACTTGCAGAAGATTATTGATTAAATCAGTGTTTAAGTAATTAATCGATGTACTGTTGATTCTATCGAGATTTGATGATTCCTTAATGACTCGTCAATGCCATTTGGATACGCTGATAGAGTGATAGTAGTTTCTTGATCTTTAATCGGAGTAAAACAGTATAATATGTTCCACAATAAATATTCCTGAGTCAGGTTCCCGGTCACTGTTTTACTGCCGTTTCGCCGGCATTCGATTTCGTGGCCGGAGTTTTTGCAATACCGGCATTATTTGGTCGAGGTGTTAGGGGGACTTCGCTTTCGGTCATCTCGATCGGGTGCATCGGACGCATGTCTCGGGGTGGATCCGCTCGCGGTGCCTTCGTTTGTCGCGAAGGGATTCGCGGGTTTCCCGAGTCAGGTTCCCGGTCACTGTTTTACTGCCGTTTCGCCGGCATTCGATTTCGTGGCCGGAGTTTTTGCAATACCGGCATCATTTGGTCGAGGTGTTAGGGGGACTTTGCTTTCGGTCATCTCGATCGAGTAGATCGAGTGGATCGGACGCATGCACCGGGGTGGATCCGCTCGCGGTGCGTCTGTCGCGAGGGGATTCGAGGATCTTTTACCGCAAAACCTAGATGTTTATTTAGGCTGCACTCGTTTCTATTCGAGTCGTCGTATCTTTGCACTAACTCGTTCCTATTTTAAAGCAATGAAGAAAATGACATAGATGTGAATGCTGCTGCTCTAGAGAGGCTGTTTTTATGGTTTAAAAATGCCTTTGCAGCTTCTCTTTGTGTGGTCCAAGAGACTGGTGTCTTGCATTTTGAATTCGCGGTGTTGTTTCATAGTTTGCGGTCTTTCCACTTTCTTCGGTAGTGGGGAGTCATAGTAATGGGACACCCACGGATCGACCTGAGTTCCCAACACCGCGAATATACACACACAATTACACATACGCACATACACATACACATACATTTCCGAGTTTGAAGAGAAGTAGAAGAAGGTTTTTATTCAATCGCCACCTCTCAGAAGCAGAGACTCGAGAGTATCGTGGCTAGTCATACTATTATATAAAACCCGACTGTTTGTCTGTCTGTTTGTCCGTCTGTCCGCGAACTACTCATTCGTTAGTGCACCGAATTTTTTGCCTCTCAAACGCAACACAAAAAGAATCAAACTTTTCTTTAACGTTTTTATACTTTTCTTTGTATAACTGTAAGTAATCCTTTTCAATCTGTAATAAAACGTTGATTTAAAGATTGGAATTAATTTTATAATAATGTAGAGTTTAATGTAAACATTATATTATTCTAGGTTTAACAACATATGCACAAAATTATAGAAAATTATAGGAGAAAAATTCAAGTATTCGTATAAAACGTTACAACACAAAAA